>JANHZU010004956.1:58764-74339 GCA_032468055.1 Acrochordus granulatus | reverse complement strand
GCACAAAACTGCACCGCCCAGTCCCAGCCCCCGCAACTGACCCAAAAGGATAACGTGGTCAACGGTATTAGAATTGGATCCAAAGTCTGTTAGTCAGGCATATTAAAAGCTTTCCCAACGCAATGTCTTTTCTATGTTTTTGGACCAGTTTTTCTCAGCTTCCATAATGTTAAGCCGTGCAGACTTCAGCTCCCAGAATTCCCTAGCCAGCATTCATGGCTTAAAGTTGCAGAGGATGAGAAACATTGGTTTGGACTGTTGCTCTTAGAACTTCCAGCCACCAATTGTGTCTATCTGAATCAGAGCAGTGCTCATATTTTACATGCTGTTTTAAAGACAAATCATCAAATGGGGGAAATGATGGATACAAAGCAACTCTATTGATTCTGTCTCGCATGGTGGAAGTGAAAATAACATGTGCAATTCCAGATGCATCAACATCAACCCTGAACACAAGGAAAAGAGAGGACATAGGAGCATTCATTCAGGCCAGATGTTTGACATATATTTCTCCTTTACTTCTGCATAAATCAGTGATTTCTTTTTAAAGGAAATAATCCACAAAATGTCACATTAAAACATATATTTTAAAATGGATTTCTCTCAAAATCCATCTTTTAAATGCATTTGATATGTGTATGTTTAAGCTGAGAACTTCAGATTCAGATATTGTACTTTATTGGCCAAGCATGGTTGGACATCCCACCAAATTCATCAGTTGAGTGATGGCACTGGGAAAAAACTGTCCCTGTATCTGGTTGTTTTGGTATACAATACCCAGTAGCACTGTCCAGAAGGAAGAGGTTCAACCAATTTATGCCCAAGGTGGGAGAGGTCTACAGATATCTCTTCAACCCTTCTCTTGACCCACTCAATGTACAGGTCCTCCATGGAGGGTAGGCTGGCTACAGTTATTCTTTCTGCAATCCTGACTTGGAGTCTGTGCCTGTCCTGTGTGGTTGTTGCACCGAACCAGACAGTGGCAAATGTGCAAAGGACGGACTCAGTGATTCCTCTGTAGAACTGCATCAGCAGCTCTTAAGGCAGGTTACATTAAAAAGGTTTAATGTTTAAACCTTTTTTTAAACATTAAACAGCAGCTGATTTTGGGGAGCTGCTGGTTTGATCCACTAGATTGCTCTCCTTTTGAAAGTCACTGCTTTTCAGTGTGGCTGTTTGCATTGTTCAAAAATGTTTTGGTTATTTTCAATTACATTTTTATTATTATGACTCCTTTAATTGTGAAATTAAGCTATCATCCTCGTTTCTACATGAGTCATTGTGAAGGTATAGCTTATTGTTTTCTTTGGTGGAAGAATCCAATATAATAAATAATAACAGAATTCCTTCCCCACCATTGGTGGTATTTGGGTGTGCGGAAATACCTTAAAACAAGTATCCTCCGTTTGAAAAAATACTTAGTGTCCCCTTGAAATATCTATGCTGGAACTAGCCAGTATTTCAAATTTCTTTACAAGGGATGGTTATTAGCTCCAATGTGGACAATTTATAATATGACATTTAACAGTGTTTCTCAACCTTGGCAACTCTAAGATGTATGGACTTCTATTCCCAGAATTGCCCAGCCAGCACCACAAACCCTAAGTCCACACATCTTAAAGTTGCCAAGATTGAGAAGCATTGTAGATTACCATTCACATGATCAGAGGCCTGTAATAATGATAAATTTTATATGAGCCAGTAAATTATCTTATAAAAATCATATTGAGATAAGAAAAAGGAAACAAAAAATATAAATGGGAGCTGAGGTTACTTAGGGTATAGAAAACCACATGCCATATACACACATGTATGTATGTAGTATACAGTCATATGAAAAAGAAAGTGCACCTTCTTTGAGTTCTGTGGTTTTACATATCAGGAATAATAAACATTATCTGATCCTTAAAAGTTCTTAAAAGTAGGCCAATACAACCTCAGATGAGCAGTAACACATGACATATAACACCATGTCATCGTTTATTTGACAAAAAGAAAGCTAAACTGGAGAAACCATGTGTGAAAAACTAAGCACATCCTTACTCCTTCCATATACATGAAGAGGCTAAGTAGTAGCCAGGTGCTGCTAAGTGAGTCCCTTGATCAGTAGATCATCAGAAAGTGTGACTATCTCTATAAAAGCCAAACTTCTAGAAATTTGCTTGTCTCCAGCACTGAAGTGTTTGTGTTAACACAATGCCAAAGACATCAGCAATGACCTTAAAGAAGCTATGGTTGCTGCCCATCAATCTGGGAAGGGTTAGAAGGCCATTTCCAAACCACTGAAAGTCCATCATTCTACACTGAGGAAGATGATTCACAAGTGGAAAACGTTCAAGACAGTGGCCAATCTTCCCAGGAGTGGACGTCCCACCAAATTCACCCCAGGTCAGACCGTGCACTGCTTGGAGAAACTGCAAACAATCCAAGCGTTACATCTCAGACTCTACAGGCCTCAGCATGTGAAATGATAAAGTTCGTGATGGTACACTTAGAAAAAGGCTGACAAGTATGGTTTGTCTGGAAGCATTGCCAGGAGAAAGCCTCTTCTCTCTAAAAAGAACATGGAAGCACGGCTTCGGTTTGCAAAGTTGCATCTGAACAAATCACAAGACTTTTGGAACACTGTTCTTTGGACAGACAAGGCCAAAGTGGAGATGTTTGGCCATAATGCACAGTGTCATGTTTGATGAAAACCAAACACAGCATATCACCACAAACATTTTAACCATTAAGCATGGTGGTGGAGGATGATGTTCTTTTGCAGCCTACCTTGCAGCCATTGAGTCGGCCATGAACTCCTCTGTCTACCAAAGTATTTTAGAGTCAATTGTGAGGCCCTCTGTCCAACAGCTCAAGCTAGGCTGACACTGGATCATGCAACAGGACAACAATCCCAACTCCTCACCAACAAATCTACAACAGAATGGCTGAAAAAGCAAAGAATCAAGGGGTTGCAATTATCCAGTCAAAGTCAATTCTCTCAACCCAATGGAAATTCTGTGGTGGGAATAAATGCCCAAAAAATAAAATGCCCAAATAAACAAATGCCCAAAAACCTCCATGAACTGAAGCAAAGTTGTCAAAAAGAGTGGGCCAAAATTCCTCCACAACGAAGTGAGAGACTGATAAAGTCATACTAAAGGTGGTTCTACAAGCTATTGAATCATAAGGCGTACTTAGTTTTCACAATTGGCTTCTCCATTTTGGTTTCTTTTTGTAAAATAAATGATGATATGGTGTAATATGTCATATATTGTTGTTCATCTGAGGTTGAATTTACCTACTTTGAAAAACTGCTAAAGACCAGATGATTTTTACTATGTCCTGGTATGTAAACCACAGAACTCAAAGAGGGTTACTTTTCTTTTACACCTGACTGTATATCTCCTAATACACTTATTATGCTTTTTAAAACCTTATTTTGTATAAATGAGTCTCATATTTCTTTGTATTTATCCACACAACTCTATGTCTATATCTTCACTCATAAGTAGCAAGTATAATCAAGTATTCAATGTATTGATTATATGGGGTCATTTCCAATGTTCCAATATCAGTCTTTTAGCCATAGTAAGGGCATGGAGAATCCATTTATGTTGTTTGGTTTGAGTTCATCTATAACAAATTTTGAATTAGTTATGGGTCAAACAAACAAAAAAGTGTAATAACTGTTTGGTGAATGTAAATGAAACTAGATAAAGCTGAAAAGTCCAATATGTTACTGTCTAACAATATTAATTACAATTATTTACATAAACTAAAAATTTAAAGTAACAATTTACTATAACAAACTAGTATAGCCTGGAAACCATTCAAATTTTGGGGACTTTCAAGGTAAACCTAATCATCTCTTTATCCTGAAAACTATACCATGTTAAATTACTGCAAAATAGGGTACTCCCATACAAAGATTATGTGCCAGTCTGAAATCATTTGGACCTCTCTGAGGAAACTGGCTCATTCTGAGAACTAAGCTCATTCAAATTCACTTGTGCTCACTTCACAGTTCTATGGTTTTACATATCAGGATATAGTAAAAATCATCTGGTCCTTAGCAGTTCTTCAAAGTAGGGGTCAAGAGAAGTCGCATGAGTGCAATCCTGTCCAAAGCCACAGTTGCCCTTTGTTTTCAGGCTATGGCCAGGGCTTCAGCAGGTCTATGTAGCAAGGCTTCCAGGATATCCCCCAATTCTCTTTGGAACCCATTTAGGTCCATCAGTTGCCAGGGACAGACCATTTGAATTGGCCCAGCCTCCCTGCGGAGGGAAGAGCATAAGAGAATTTCACTGATCCCAGTGCATGGCTTGACTGACAGATGGGATATAGTCACATCCCCCATCAGATAACATTGCCATTGCTTTGATAAGAAAATCGTATCTGGCACATGAACATTGTCTCGAGTCAAGCCTTGGATGACCTAGGATACGCCCATGGCCACCATGAACATCTGGGCTGCTTCTGAGGCCAAACCCAGGGACAGAATATTGAACTCCCCAGAACCATACTGCCAGTCCTGAGATAGCCTCCAGCAGCTTAGGCAGGGATGTTACTATGCAGCAGGGAGACTAGTACAGAAGAAACTATCTCAACTGATCCCACAACACCAGCTTCAGAAACAGGGTCTCACAACTAAATGCATCTGGAGCATGGGCCCTGAAAGCTAAAAGATTCCCAAATGACAATTGCTACACCCCCTCCCCTGCCCTGGGATTTCAACTGGTGCCAAACCCTAAAGCCAGCCGGACACATCTCCAAGGGGGGCACTCTCCCTTCCAGTGTCAGCCAGGTCTTAGTGATGCATGCCAGGTCAGCTTGCTCTTCCTAATTAGATCACAAATCAGGGAAGTCTTATTATTTACAGATCTGACAGCAGCAGTCGAACCTCAGGGCCTCTGAAGGTCTGCTGTCCAAGAACCCGGGATGAGCTCAGAGGGCTGCAACACATCACCAATAACGAACAGCCTGCTTCTAGCTCCTATAGTGACCCCTGCCCATCTCCACCAAAATAACCTGTCCCACCCTAAATCCCCAAGGTGATCCTCCTCCTCCCACCCTGGCTCCCTTCCTCTAGGGATAGAAGAGTCCACCATCCCCTTAATTCAGGTGTACCAACAAACACCAGAGGGCAAAATTGGGAAGGAGTCATGCATGGCACTTCAACTTCCACTGTCAATGCCAGCAGGGTTCTTCCTACAACCAATCCCCTCCTACACATATCCAAAGCCCCACATTAGTCACACATTTGCTCCCACCCTCCCCCAACTCTCACTTAGTAGAGTTCTAATTTCCCACCTATCAGTCCAACTCGTTCCTGGATTGACTTAGGAGTTAGCGCCCAACCATTTTGTGGCCTTACCCTTCCAACCACCACCTATGTCCCATCTCAACTCCTGGTCTCTGTCACGGTTGTGTCTCATTGGCTGACTATTGCACTGCTGTTCCAGCAACAATGGGCACTTCTACCTAACCCCCAACACTGGGGACCCTGATGGTTTGCCCAAGACCTGATCTTAGCTCCAGCATTCTCAGATATCCAGGCTTCATCTGCTGATAATTCCAAGCTATCTCTGCCACTTCCACTGTTGCCAACACCACCATTACTGTCACTGTTGACAAATCACCAGGCCAACTGCCACAGCCACTCTCCTGGCAGCAGGGGAAACCATAATTTCACTCCTAGCAGGGTGGGGCTTGTGGAGTCTGCACTCGCTCCAAGCCTGGCTCCAGCTCTTCCAGGTCCCCTGCTTTCACCAGCTAGTAGTCCCACCAGCCTTCTCCTATCAGGCTGGGCATCACTGCCACATTGTCCACAGAACCACCACTTCAATCCCAGACTGCGGGTCCTATCACCACCACCACTGCCTGAATGGTCGTCGCACTGCTGCCAAACTGCCAGCAAAATACCATCTCATCCCCAGAATTGCAGGATCTATCACTGCCAGGCCAGTCATTGTGTCAGGTTGCTAAACTGCCATCACCGTCAGGCCAGTCCTCATATCATTGCCAAGCTGTCAGCAAAGGCATTGATATCATCCCTGGAAATATAGAGCTCGAGTGGTTCTCATTGATTCCTGTCACAGCTCTAACCCCCCACTCCGCTTGCCTGTTCTCACCAGGTGGTGGCTCTGCTCCTCCTCATCTGCTACTGAACAGTTCCCCCCATTTTTCCCTGTCTTTAAATCCCTAAAGATATATGTAAGATCAAAATAAATTATCATACACCGTTAAACTATTTGATCAGCTAACCAATATTATCCATTTTGACTAATAAAATTATACATAGGATAATCTTACACAGAATCCAAACAAATATCTTCGGTATAGCATATTATCTGACCATCCTAAGGGAAGTTAGATTTCTCTCAAAAGGTTAGATGCTTTACACTAGAGTTTGGCAGTAAATCACAACCCTTCAGACAGTTAAACCTTATTATTTAACCCCTGGCTTAGCTTCATGGAAAACTTTGAAAAATAACTGGCTAGATTAGAAACTTCATGCAGGCAGAAATGAAGTCTTAAGCAAAACCACTGACTATCCATTGCAGTATAAAGAAATTAAAGCCAATATACATAAATACAAACACAGAAAGTTTACATTCTCTCATATGCTTCTTCTATCCTCCCAAAATTCTTGGCTAGTCTCTTACTAGTTTGAGAAGCAGCTATGTTTATATAACAGTTTTCTCCAGCTTGAGATATATTCTGGCTTACAAAAACTTCAGTTTGTAGGAACACATAAATAGCACTTGCTGATATATCTTCAACTACGATTTTCCCAGGATTATACAGATGTTTTATGATGTTGCCAATAGATAATATGTTTGTATTCTCATGAGCTTTGAAACATCTTTTGGAGATCAAAGCACTGAACATCCCTAGAAGTATTAGCAACTGCTACCTTTGACATTCAAAGTATGTGTGGTCACTGAATTATATTAGCCTTCCCTGCACTTATACATGTAAAGGTAAAGGTTTCTTCTGCCAGTCATGAGCAATTCTAGGGGACAATTCTCATCTCCATTTTCTACCCGAAGAGCCAGTGTGTCTATCTACTTGCATTTTCACAAGCTTTTGAATTGCTAGGTTGGCAGGAGCTAGGCAAACAACAGGAGCTCACCCCATTATGCAGCAGCTCTTGGGTCTCAAATTCGAGCCACCGACCTTCTGGCTGACAAGCCCAACATCTTAACCGCTAGAAAGGGAAATTAAAGTCATAGCTGTAGTGTTACTGTACATGATATAATTTATTATTTCAACTTCCTAATATGTTTTATGAAATTACTATTTTTGTGATACAAAGACTCCTACAATTAAACTTTATTATTTTTGCTTTTTTTCCACCAAAAAAGTACAAAAGCAATTTGAAGCCTTTCCTAACTAAATGATCCCAAACTTATTTGCTTTATGCAATGATATATTTATTTGTGCAACAATTTATAGACAGCCAATTTCACAACGGCTCAAGACACTTTATAATAATTATCTATGAAAACAACAGAGAGCAATCCAGCTTAAAGAAATTTAGGAAGGCAGTACAAATTATCTGTCCACATGATAAAATATCAATTTACGTATCACCTAACAAAAGGGTAGTTTCTGGAATGAAAAATCAAACTGCAACATTAAATTCTGAAAATATATCTTCCTTCATAATAGTTAACAATTAATTAAGCATGACTTTATAGCAATGTCTATATAATTTATACTTATTATAATGGAAGTAAGCTACTTCTATGTCTTAACATTATTTTTACTATAGGCTTTTACAGATGTATCCTTACTTTTTACTTCTATAAAGAGTTATATATATCCTATAATGACTAGCAAATCCCTGTCCACTAAAAACTCTTAAACACGCAGAACATCTTTGTCTGTTTTGACTTTTTTGGACAATAAGGAGTCTTGATTTCACAGATGTTTAATTCACTCACAGCTGTTATCTCACAACTTAATTATTAAACACCTATTTTGCAATTTTAAACCTCACTAGTGAAATTCTATTTAAGCAGTGCCAACATTTTTTATTATAATTTCTCTAATTCTGCTGTCAAGTTTTATATTAGAGAAGAACCATCTCTTCTGACAATTTTCCAAACTCAAAGCTGTCTGCCTGTCAAATGAACTGTCTTTCTCATATTGCCTTAGGTATAGTTTGATATTTCAAAAATAATCTGCAAATCTCTATCCATCAATAATAAAAGTTTGCATAAAACATTTTTGTGCCATTTTATAGATAGCAAGTAAATGGAATGTCTATTTTGAATTTTATAGTCTTCATTTTACTTTCATCAATTTTTCTTTTGACTGCAAGTTCCTCTGAGCAGAGAATGGTTGCAGCTGTTTGGAAAAAAGCCAGCACCTAAAATGTCAAACTGGCATAGATGGTAACTTTTTTTTCATTCTGCAATACAATAATATAGGAGAAGTATTAGCATTAAAATGTGAACAAGCATTAAGTAAGCTTCTAATAAGGATGTATTTGATGCATAAACTGAATGAACATATAAGCTGGGTTTGTACCATGCAACATCATAACTACTATACTTGGTTCCCATACCAATCTAAGCCAAAATTAAATAAATATTGCTTAATGAAATGTCTAAATTCTACAATGTCCTTTTTTCCCCTCTAGACCAGAACAATTCATCTTATTAGAATAAAAATAACAGCAAACTATTAAACCTATTTGCTTATAGTCATCTGTTCATTCACTGAACTTATATTCACAAATAACCTTTTTTAAATTTAAAGCCTAAGATTTTTATTAAATAACTATTATTACAGTATATCAACATATTCTTAAAATCTTGCCTTCAATTACCTAACATCTTCCAAATTCCAACAGTGTTTTCTCTTTGCCTTATTGAATATAAAACTATGTGATAAAATATGTCATTTGTTGTATCTATATGTCTATCAATAAATCAAAAGAGAATTTGATATACTCGTAGTCAAGATAATTTTATACTCATTTATTTTCTCAAGGAAAATTAAGCAGCAATGAATTAGCCACTTTTTTAAAATGTCTAACTGACCTTACTATTTAAACTAAACAAAGCACAATGCCACATTGAGTTTATGTAATAATTAAGAATTAGATTAGATTCCTTTGCAAACTCATAAACTACTACATTTACACTGTTCACAGTATAAAAGCAAAACAAAAGGAATGCCAATAAGTCTAATGTGTGGAAAAAACTATTTGAAACTTATACTTTATTTTGACAGCTAGTCAATTTATTCTTTAATGTTATTTCTTCAATTGCAATTGAACATTATGGGAATTCCTTGTACCACAGAACTGAAAATAAGGTGTAGGACTGTAACAAAACCAAACAATAATATAAATTTTTATTATTTTAGGTAAAAATGATTTTTTGCAAACATAGCGACTGATACTTTTTTAAGCAGGAAGTGAGAAATATAAACACAGGAAATGTCTTTGTGCCAAGCTGAAAACAGAAAAGAACACCTGATACTGTATATTATATGTAAATTAGATTACAAATCACTGAGCTGTGATGCCATTTTTTTAAAATAAAAGTAATTTTTTTAAGGGCCACTGTATTAAAGATAGGTAGTAACTGCTTTTACATCAGTAGGAAAATTGTTACACAGTATTCTTTAGCAGGACATCAATGCAGCTGTAACAGCCATTGCTAAACTGAATAACATCTGTACTTGTGTAAAAAGTATTGAAAATAAAAATATTTTCAACAGCCCAGCCAAACTTTCAGTTGTGTTCTTTTCATTACTACATTTAATCTTATTGTCCATTACAATAGTATACTGAGTACTTAGTTACAATATGCAATAATGAGTATTTTAATTTGGGCATTTTTTTCATCATTTCTTAAAATATTATATTAGAGTGATAGCATATTTTGCCTTGCAACATTCACAAAGATCCACCTGTTTCAATATAACTGAAGTGGACAGAATTATAATACAAAATGCAAAAATACAAAAATATCTCCAAAAAAATCAAATAAAATCAAGTTCAAGCTCACTGACATCTAAACATGTTTGCCAAAATATTTACATCTTTTAAAGGACTTGCAATGCACACTGTATATAAAGTTAATGGAGAAATTTAACTGTGCAAGCCATCATGCACAGATAACAGAATTTGTATTATGTATGGTGGAACAACTCTTCCTTCTCCTGTTTATTAAGTTCACAAAACAAAAGTTACATAACCATTTTTTCCACTGATGATCTATTCTTAAAGAAAGCTAATCATAATTTTAAAATAGGTTCAGTCTATTCGATAATCTTGCATGCAAGAATGGAACCTCACAAGACTATTTCATTTAAAAGAATATACAGTATTCCAGATATATATTCTTCCTTTTTTTTCTTTCCAGCTTTTTCTCTTCCTTCCTTCCCTCCCTTTCTCACTCTCTCTCTCCAACCATATCCATGGAAGTGTAACACGGCCTGCCATACAGAGCCTGAGGCTCCTGTCATATCCAGCCCACCCATACAAAGAAGTTAACGACAGGATACTCACCGCCGTCCAATTCTGCCTGCCCAACATTATGCACAGGCTGGATCCTCTCACCAAACCCCCCTGGAAGAACAAAGAGGTTGGCACCCGTGCCCAAACCAAATTATCCGAGAGAAGTTATTTACATGTTAGAATCCCAGCTCGGCGTCGTACGGAGAAAAACACACTGCTCCGTACTCCATTAGATCAGCCATATTACTCTCCCAAACCAAGCACCACTCCACTTCCCCGGCTACTCCGCTTGCAGCCTCGGCGAAGCCAAGCGGGCGGCGCTCCTCTAGGCGAGTCTCGCCTGAACCCCCATGGCAGGCGCGGATCGGGGAAGCGGCCTGCGAGACCCCGAACCGCCTCGCAACTTTGGCTCTCGCGGCGGCCCCTCCCAGCACGGACCGAAGCGGGGTGGGACGGGGGAGGGAGGAGGAGAGAGGAGGGGGAGACGAAGGGGAAAGTAGATCCGACTCTTCCGGGCAACGCAAAGGCGCGGGCTGGATTCGCTCAAGGGACCGGAGCTACCGGCCAGTCTGGGAAGCACTCGCGGCCTCCGTCTTAACTCTTCCCTGACAGGTTGAAGCACGCGGAGCGGCCTTCCGTGAGCAGCCCTTTCCCTCGAGACCTCCGCTGCCATCCGGGGAGAGAAATGCGGAGGCGGAGGACGCCCCGGGACGGCTCTGGCTTGCCCTTCGGAGCAGCCTCACCCGCGGGCAGGAGTCGTCTCCTCAGCTCCGTCCATGGCAAATGGTGAAGAAATGGGAAGGTGCGTTGTTGAAAATGGTCGTGGGGGAGAGAAGAAGGAGCCGATTCTCCCTTATTAAATAACTACTTATCTAAGAAAACGAAACGTCTCCGCCACTGACGGCTCCCTTACTCAGAACGTTATTTCAATAGAAGACTACAGTTTTAAACTAAATCATTTCCATCTAGTAATGTACTCCATACATGGGTACCGTTTCCTCCTTTTTTTGTCCCTTTTCCAGTCCCTCCACTGAGTTCTGCCAAAAAAACTTTCAGCTGAACAGAAACAAAAGAAGCGTTATGTAACCTTTTTTACTTTGAGCTTGTCCTCTAAAAATAACACGTCCTCACCCAAACATCATTAAAAACTAACCAATCTGCCCCCTTAGGCCACAAACTTAGGACTCTCCTTTCCCCTGTCTTAAGCCACATCTATTTGAAAGAATATTTCTCACTCTCTTGAACTATTTCCAGATTAGAAAAATGTATTTTTTCTTGTTAAATATGAAGCTACATTTTCATCTAAAATCATTATGCTTTCCTTTCTCCCACCCCTGACTTAACATAAATATAAGTGTCGTATTTGGTTCAACAGTTTGCACTATTTGGAAATAAAGCTTTTTAGGAAATGAGCAGTATATATACATTGCAGAACAAATAAATACAAATAAAATGAATGGAATTTGTGTAACAGTGAAAATAAATAGACTGACAAGAGTATTCGACATATCAACCTCATACAAGTACCAGGCAGAACCTTCTGTACTGCTTTTGTACAATGCTAGTGCAACAATTCTCATATTGCCATTAAGACTTATATTTGTCCAATGTGACATGCCAAAAACATTTTTAAAGGAAAAAAAATATGAGCAACTGTTGAGCAATTGATGCCATCCCATATCGTGCACTAGTACCATATTCTATTTTGGCTCATGACATGAAGGTCACAATCTGGTGTTGTTTTATTACACTTCTGCAACTGTCACTGAACTCAAATTTTAAAAATTATTACCAGAACAAATAATTCAAAGAAGCCAGCATATCTGAATAACTCAGATGTGTTTATTTTAAAAAGCAGGATTCTGAAAGAGAAGTAAAAATACTAAAATATAATGAATAAAACTAAAGTAGAGTCCTTATGGAAAAAAAGTTCTGCTATTTTTTCTATTCTGCTATATTTGTAAAATGTGACAAAGGGGGATAACAATTATTAATTGGTATATGGGAAGATTTGTCTCAAATTAACTCACTCTCAATTCTAGCATTGACTCAAAATAATTTTTAAAGCCTAAGACTGCAGTCTTGGAGACCAAGGGGATGAATAAGAAAAAGCAGAATTAAAAATGGAATTGTGAAGCCAGCAATTTCTAAAATCCATGGCTACAGAATATAGAGTAAGCAACAGACTTTAAAATAAGATTTCCTTCCATCTGTTCTAATTTTACAGTATTTAGAAACTTCCCCTTTCATTCCCATTCAATCAGGGAATTTCATCATAGCATGCCATCTATTTTAGAAAGCTTCTCTCAGTGTGCCCATTTTTAATAACTATTGCCCAGTGCCCAATATTCTGTTTCAATGATCTAGCTGTATGGTGCACTAGCAAGAGAAATTATCTGTGTTCTTTTCAGTCAGAATTCAGGCATAAGTGTGGAACTTAAATTACATTGGTCACCCTAATGACTTTTTTGTGGACGTGGATGAGGTCTTGGTCCTCCCCAGATATCTCAATGGCCTTTAGTACTATTAACCATGGTATTTTTCTGGCCTATCTGAAAAGGTTGGGTTAGAGGAATTGCTTTGCATAGGTTCTACTCCTTCCTGACTAAATAAGTCAGTAGTTCAGACAGAAGATGTGCAGTTCATTCTCTTCTTTACTTTAACACACATGAAGCCACTGGGAAAGGTCATCCAGTGGTTTGGAATGAAATATAATCATAACTGATGATAATCAATGATATGTCAGAACTCTTGGCTTAGCTAAAGATGCACAGCAATCCTATCCCATGCCTGGAGGCTATTAAGGTTCAACTTGGGTAAAAGCTTCAATGAAGTCAAGATAGAGTTACCACTGGGCCATCAGAGCTTCCTGGTAGCTCCAATGGTGTCATAGTCAGCAAATCCTTTGCCCAAGTTTGGCATTTATTTAAATTTATAAAACATATTTAATATGTCTGTTGCAGCCTCACTGGGGTAGATGAATTTTGTTAGAGCGTCTCAAGCCCCCATCATTATATGCCTGGACTACTGCAATGTGTTTTACATGGACCTTCTTTCAAGCCTATTTAGAAATGCAATTAGCTGAGAAAGTAACATTCCACATCTAATAAAATAGATGCATTATGCATCTATTTTATTAGTCCCACACTGGTTGCCAATAGGTTACCAGGAGCCATTCAAAATCCTACTTTTAACCTAAAATGTTTATGGTTTGGTACCACCTTCTCCACGCAGACTGAAGTCATCTGGATGATTTTCACAGGAAAACTTGCTGGTAATGTCCCATTTCTGGAATATGAAGGGATCATTTCTCCATAATGGTACTGGCCCTCAAAACAGCCTCCCAATGGAGGTGAGAGTGGTTCCTTCAATAACAGTCTTCTATAAGTTAGTTAAAGTTTTTCATATTGATATGATAATCAAGGTTATGTTGTCATGTGATTTTAATTTGTCAATTATTTATATTTTTCTACAAAGACTTTTATTTTAATCCCAAAAAGCTGCAAGATGCACTGGTGGATAAATTTAACAAATACATAAAAAAGATAAATTAAAAATAATAAATTGATTGAAATTACTTAATTACTTTAAAAACCAAATATGACCCTCTCTTTTGCTGTTCATAAAAAACACTGACAAGATTTCAAATTATGTTAAATTAACTGAAAGTATATGAACAATAAACACTGACCAAAGGCAAAAAATAAATTCATAAACCAACTATTTCCAGAGATATAACATCTCTGACTCTCAGTTGGACTGCCTCCCACAGATGGAGTCAGCTTACAGTCTGGGATTTTTTCTGAATTCACAGCTCCTACTTGAATCATACATGTAGGCTGCGGCAGATAAATCTTGTGCACTATTTACAGCCATCTCTGGAACAGAAAACTTTGCTCTTGCTCTTTAATGGCCTTATCATACTATTGCAGTTCATTCCAAGCTGGGTTGCTCTTAAAGATAATTGGAAGCTTCAGCTGGTTCACATGCAGCAGCAACATAAGTAGTTTTGGGAATATCTAGGTTCATCTGTGTAATCACTACTGATGAAAATTACACTAGCTGCCAATCCACTTCTAGGTGCAATTCAAGATGTAGTCATAACTTTTAAAGCCTGGATACTAGCCTCCCACTGAGGCACCACCTTGCTATGGTTGGGGGGCTTGTGTCCTCTTAAGAAGATGAAGGCTATGTCAGAGGTTCAACCATATTCATAGAGCAGCCAGACAAAGAGTGTCTCCCTCCCATAAAAATATGAGATGTAATTTACAGAAATCTATACCGGCTTGGTCACTGTCCAGTTTAACAAGGACTGCAATAGATGTTTTTGGGGTTCCTGGACATCTAGTGAAAAATGGGCTACAGGATTCCACTGGAGAAGGAAATGGCAACCCAATCCAGTATCCCTGCTATGAAAACATCATGGACAGCAACAAAAAGCTAAAAGACAGGAAGGCAGAAGATAAGCCCCTAAGATCAAAAGGAATTACAAATAGCTCCAGAAAAAATGAAATGACTGCGCCAAAGCCAAAAAGAAGCTCATTTGTGGATGTGTCTGGAGGTCCAGTGCTGTAAAGAACAATATTGCAGAAGAAGTTGGAATGTAAGATCCATGGATCAAGATAAGCTGGATGTGGTCAAACATTAGATGGTAAGATTGAACATCGACATCTTGGGAATCAGTGAACTAAAATGGACAGAAATGGGTGAATTTAATTCAGATGATCACGAAATCTACGACTGTGTAGAAGAATCCCTCAGAGGAAATGCAGGAGCCATCATAATAAAAGAGTGAGAAAAGCAGTACTAGGCTACAATCTCAAAAACAACAAAATGATCTCAGTTCGAATACAAGACAAACCATTCAACATCACAATAAGCCAAGTCTATGCCCCAACCACTGATGCTGAAGAGGCTAACGTAGACTACTTCTATGAAGGCCTACAACACCTTCTAGAATCACACCAAAAATAGATGTCCTTTTCATTATGTTGTTGTTCAGTCGCCCAGTCGTGTCCAACTCTTCGTGACCCCATGGACTGCATTACGCCAGCCCCCCCCCCGTCTTGCACTGCCTCCTGGAGTGTTCCCAAGCCCATGCCCATCACAT
>JANHZU010004956.1:18151-31341 GCA_032468055.1 Acrochordus granulatus | reverse complement strand
CTTTGGGTCCAAGCATGGAACTGTGAAAGGACTTTGTATTCCCCCTCCACCTCTTCTCTCAGCACAAGCCAAGGGACTTTACTGTTTTCCTCAATGTCTCAGGCTCTGCCAGGACATTGGCAGCAAAGCAAGCTGGCAAGAGACAGGCCACGTCTCTGTTCTGTATCATGGCAGCCACAATGAAATCCCTGAGGCCCCAAGCCAGCCCCTACTTCCAACCCAAAGCCGACCAATCATGTTCCAGGTGATGTCATTGCATGGCAGTACCGCTTCCGTCTTTTTTGCATGCAGCATAATGCCCAGGCCAACCCTCGGTGCTTTGCCTTCAGCCTTGATCCATGAACTGTAATCATTAAGTCAACTGGAAAAAATATTGAAGAAAGAACAGAGGGAAGACAGCATGCAAAGGCAGCTGGATCCAGCACAAGGAAGCCCACTGAGAGCAATCAAAGAGCATTGTGCAGCCTCTGCTCCTGGCTTCAGGATGCGGAGGTCCCTGAAAGGGATTGGAAAACATGGATAAGTTGCCTTTTTTTCCAGAGGTGGCCCTGGGAGTCACAGCTGCATCAAGATCAGCCTTGAGAATATATGGGAACAGACTGGGAGGGTTCTCTCTTCTTGTGCTTCCAGAAAAGCAAAATTTGCACCATCAAGGGTGCAAAGAGACTGGATGAAAACCGCTTGGGATGAAAGGAAGATTCCCAGTGGAGAAATGAGCCTTGCCAATAATTTTGAGCACCATTCCCTGGTGAGCAAGAAGGGCTGTCCCAAAGTGCTTTGTTGGCTCTCAATCTAAAGAGGGAGAACATGTGAGGCTGGTGGGAGTAGCCGGGTTTCTGTTGCAATTGGAGCAAAGTCTCAAAGTGGCCTGAACAATCTCTGACCTGGAATATCAGCATAATAGCCCCCTTTTGATTAAATGCAGAAACTTTTATGTTAGTTGGACGGGTGCTGCTGCTCTCTTCTACTAGAACCTACCATGGCTTTCCCCCAGTTTCTGACCCAGATGTTAGGCAAAATGGTTAAGGTGCTGGTCTAAAATCCAGGAGATGGTAACTTCTAGTTCTGTCTTAGGCATGAAAGCCAGCTGGGTGACTTTGGACCAGTCATTCTCACTCAGCCCAACCCACCTCACAGGATTTTGTTGTGGGAAAAATAGGAGGATGGAGTATCATGTATGTTTGCTGCCTTATTTATAAAGTAATACATAAATGTGAGATAAAAATCTAAGAGATAAATAATAAATAAAATGGCTGGCCATGGGAAAGTACTTTGTGCATTCTGATTCACCCAACCGTCCTCACTATAGATAGTTGGGTTTGATGTTAGCAAATGCTGCCCATTGCAGTTTCTTCAACACGGTGGTTAAGGAATCCATCGTTCAGAGCAACGTGCAATCTAGGTCAGCTTCATTTGGGTTAAGGCACTTCCTAAAAAGCTCTCCTCTATGGGTAGGATCCACTAACAGAGAGCATGAAGAATAGAGGCTAGTTGTTATTGAGTTGATCTCTTAAACTTATTATCTGTTTACACCTATCAGTCCTTGGACCATAAGGGCAAACGTGGGAAGATGAGAGTGTCTCTGGGTCTATCTTTCAGCTGCATTTTTGTTAGTAAAACAAATCTTTTGAGTTTAACATACTAGGGAGCTTCAAGAATTTCATTTTTTTTTACATTCTCTCAAGATATAATTTTGAGCAGTGTTTTTCAGCCTTAATTTTAAGACATGTAGACTTCAACTCCCAGAAACCTCAGCCAACCAGCAAAACTTAGCATTATCTCAGCAGTCTGTATATCCTCAGGAACACATTCTTTAGCAAAGCTTTCTGATGGACTCACATCTCCAATAGACTTCCCTATCATCCTATGTTCATCACCATAATATAGACAGACCTTAACTTATGACCACAGTTGGAACTGGAACAGCTATCTCCAAACAATGTGATTGTTAAATGAGTTGGTCTTATTTTTTGCAGTCATTAAGTAAATCTGGATCTCTCCATTGGCTTTGCCTTGGTTGGAAACCACCTGGGAAGGTACTAATGGTGATCACATGACCACAGGGATGCTATGATGGTTGTTAAGTGTGAGAATAGGAAGTCACTTTTTTCAGTGCTATTGTAACTTTGAACAATTGTCAAATGAATGTTATAAGTTGAGGACTCCTGTAATCATTTCACATAATAACCTAGTAAGATCTACTACCTTATCCCAAGCAGATTCGATTTCTATAACCTGAAATCAATTATTTGGTATTTTCAATTAGTGTCAATAATACATTTCAAAACTGTTTTTAATCAAGCTTTTCATTAGTAAATCTATTATTTTTGGTCTCTGGGCATTCAAACTCAAGTTTATCAAAACACACTTGTATTTACTAAGGAAGCATCCAGATAAATTTATTTTAATTTGATCACTGGGTGTGCCTATTTATCTCATGTAAATGAATCTGGCTTTGTCAGCAACTGATGGCACATACTGTACTATTTTAAAATCACAGTGCTAAAAATATTCTACACATCTTGGTAGAAGCTGCAGCTGATCCCTAATTTGTTTAAAATAAGATTAGATATTTTCATGGAGAAGGAAGCTGATCATTTTCATGGAGAAGGAGTGATGCTCCTGATCCAATAGTGTAAACAGATGGCATCCAGAATTGTACCACTGAACCTTTTTAATAAGACGCATATTAAAAAGAGAGTGAAATTCCAAACACATGGCAGTGACCACTATTTTGACTTTTTTGAACATCTTCCACTGTCCCTCCACAGTGAGATCTTTGATGAAAAGGGAATTGTGTGTTCTTATGACAGTTTTCAAGGGGTGCCTGAGCAGTTAAGACATTGAAGAAGGTCGACAGCTTGGCAGTTCAAGACCAAAGCGCTGCCGTGTAAGGGAGTGAGCTCCCGTTACTTGTTCCAGCTCCTGCCAACCTAGCAATTCAAAAGCATGCAAAATGCAAGTCGATAAATATGTACCGCCTAAATTGGTGGGAAGGTAACAGCGTTCTATGTGCCTCGCGTATAGTCATGCCGGCCGCATGACCACGGAAGCATCTTTGGACAACGCTGGCTCTTCAGCTAGGAAATGGAGATGAGCACCACCCCCTAGAGTTGGCCATGACTGGCAGGGGAAACCTTTATCTTTTTCACCTTTTTATGATAATTTTCAAATAGGTTTTACTGGGCATATTTTTTTCATAACATCAAACCATCTTTTCTATGAAATACAGCCACATTTTCTTTGAATTAGACATTGATCAAAATGTTACATTCAGGTAATCAGCTAATGGCCAAATTGCAGATGCTGTATTTTCTTAGGTTTATTAGGAAAATGAGGAAAGAAAAAAAATGGCTCTATTCTCTAAATTTTTCTGGAGGCCCCTCTCTATTCACGCTTTCTCAGTCTGTAACGGTACATTCATAGGAAAACCTATGAATTAGTGTTCAAGGTCTGTCTGATAGTTTATCTTATTGTAATTAGTCATGCCTTTGCTGCAACCATTTGCAACAACTAAATCTGAAAAAGTGACGTTCCACTTACCTTATCTACCTTACAATAGCCCACATGCCAATTTTTTTTGAATAGGTAATTTTAATTCAAGGTGGTAGATAATTTACTACAGATGTAAAAGCAACAGAATATACAATCAAATGCATCTCAAACAAATCCAGGCAGAAACCTTCACCTATAAAAAGGGCTACAGAGCTTTTGGAAAAGGATGACAAAGGAATGATTAAAATGAATTAATAGTGGAAACTGGCCTCCTGTATTCATTTTTATGTTTGGCAAATGAATCCAGTGGAGCACTGAGTAATGGTGATGTAAAACAGGACAGATGACAAATGAATATACCCAATATACAGAAAGGACAAGTTTGCTTTGGGTTATAAATAGACTTCAAAACTGGTAGAGTTTATTTTTATAGTACTCATTTAATACCTTTTCAAGAAATCTGTAGATTGCTTAGGTTTCTTTACATGTCCAATCTTGGCAAATTTAAGACATATGGATTTCAACTTCTCACATAGCTGGCTGAGAAGTTCTGGGAGCTGAAGTCACACATCTTAAAGTTGCCAAGATTTGACACCCTTGTCTTAGATTGAAGAACAACACCCATTAACCTGAATGTTAACCTCTCCCATAACAGCAATTTTGTAAATGACAGCACCCACTGTGGATGATTTTGTGAATGAGACAGCAACCTCTTTTCTCTGCTGTCTCAAAAAGACTTGGGAGCCTTCCTCTTATGGGTTCCCACCATCCATATACACATGAATGAGTACAGTGAAGAAACAGGACTAAAATTAAATGTAAAGAAGATCAAACTAACATCCACAGGTAGAACAATCAACCTTAGAACTGATAACAAAGCTATCGAAGTGGTAAATAGCTTCTGCCTTTAAGGATCAACCATCAATAATAAAGGAACAAGCACTCAAGAAATACACTGCAGAATAGCACTGGGTAGAGCAGCCATGAAAGCCTTGGGAAAGATTCAGGTGCTGTGATAACTCTATACCTGCAAAGATCAAAATTGTTTAAGCCATAGTATTCCCTGTAGCACTCTATGGAAGTACTCTACTTCACTCTACTTTGAAGAAGTAGGATAGAAAGAGTAATGCTGTTTTGAACTTTGGTGTTGGAGAAGGCTCCCGAGAATACTCTGTACAGCCAAGAAAAAGCAATGTATCAGCTAACAAATCATGGCAGAGTTTCTTACTCAAAGCACAGGCTCAATTTATCTTACTTTCAACACATTATGATTCAGCTTTCCAGAGAAGGTGCCAATGATGAAAAAGGTGAAAGGAAAAAGGACAACCAGCAGCAAGATGGACTGACTCAGTTACAGTGGCAGTGAGTGCACTGTTGCCTTTAGATCTGAAAGAATAAGTTTGGGATAGATCATCATGGGGAAACCTATCTGCAGATAGTCCTTGACTTACAATCATTCTTTTGCTGATAGTTCAAAGATATGACAACCTTGGAAAAAGTGACTTACAACCTGTGATCATTTAAGACTTTTGCACCATCCCCATGGTCATGTGATTGCAATTTGGGCACTTGGTAACCTGTTTGCATTTATGATCATTTGCAGTGGTCTACAGTTATATGATTGCGATGTGTAATCTTTTTTATGTATGTAGTATACACATACACACACATTTATATCCCGCCTTTATTATACTAATAATTCAAGATGGCAAACATTTTAACATACCTTCCTCTTCCTATTTTCCCCACAAAAAAACTGAGATGAGTTGAACTGAGAGACAATGACTGGCCAAGGTCATCCACCTGGCTTTCATGGCTAAGATAGGAATAAATATAAAGGAAAAGTTTACCTTGCTGGTCGTGACCAATTCTAGGGTGCAGTGTTCATCTCCATTTCCATGCCGATGAGTCAGCATTTGTCTGAGGATGCTTCGTGGCCATGTTGCCGGCATGACTAGACACCAAAGGTGCATTGGCACTGTTACCTTTCCCACCAAAGTAGGAGGTATTATTTATCTGTTTGCATTTACATGCTTTCCAACTGCTAAGTTGACAGGAGCTGAAGCAAATACAGGAGCTCATTCTGTTGCACAGCAGCACTGAGTCTAGAACTCATGCTTGCCAATCTTCCAACTGTCAAGCCAAGTGTCTCAACAGCTACTGCCATTGGGCCTCTATAAATAGGTAGTTCCACTGAGGTAAGAACCTCTTATCTTAACTACCAGACCAAACTGGCTCTCCGACTTAGAAAGGTTAGTGAAACTAACAGTAATAATTTCTGGTAACCCACTACCTATGGACCAATCAAAAAATGCCCATTGGGATTCACTTAACTGTGGTTCACTTAACAACAGCCATAAAAATTGGTGTAAAATTGGTTCTGATTTAACTTAAAACTGCAATGACTTAGAGCTGTGGTTATAAATTGAGGACTACCTGGATGTTTGCTAGAAACTGAAATGATTTGATGGAACATAATCAATCAATCAATGCATTCAGGGGATGCCTAGCAGGAGAAACATACAAAGCGCATATTCAGACATGACAATAACACTCTGGAGTAGTTCCCTGTTCAGGCAGGCTTGCAAATGTTCCTCCATCTGCAACTTAGTATTTCACAGACTGCTTTTCAATATAGCTCTGAAGACTGTAACAAGAAAGCATATATAATAAAGGGCTTTATTCAAAAGTGGTAACCATGACAATCATGCATCCATGGAAGGTGAGGTAATATATGGATTTCACCTATATTCTATGGTTGAGAATTTCTTTTAGCCTTGTATATAACCTAAACTTGTCAATAATAAAATGTATTTTGCAAAGTGCTAAACTAATCAAAGTCCAATGAAATTCATATTCACTGTACAGATGCAAGATGGCTTTGCTAACTGCTTTGAGCTGTAGAGGATTTTTTTATTGGGCAAACTTTGTTTTCTCAAATTCTGACAGAGGACATGGTGAATACAAATGTACTTGTGGGTTTCATATACATTCAAGCTCCTTTTAAGAACCTGATTATTCTGCACCCAAGGCTTTCAATATTTCAAACTGCAATTGGAACAAAAGGCTAGTTAGTGTACCCCAAAGCTATTTCCTCAGTTGATCTCAACAGTACACAGACCTAGATAGCATGAAGATCCTTAATATAAACAAGAACAATTTCCAGGCATCTGGGGGGGAGGGGGTGGAACAGATAAAAGCAAGCTATTTGGTGGGTTGAAAAAAACACACAGTAAATTCAGTTGCATGCTGTACACGGTCAATGAACACAGTCTTCTCTAAGAGAAAAAACCAATCCCAACCCCCAGGATTCAGACCAGATCAAGCTTCTGCTTCTGTGCTTGAGAATCAAAAATAACCACTTTTATTAAATTCCAAAACTTAATTTTTTTCCTGTAAGCTTCATCAATTCACAATTATACATCTGAATTTTAGCCCAAACCTGACTGACACGCTTTTTAAAATTACTTCTAAATAACCTTAACACAAAGATGTAAAAACTCCATTTAAAAAAACAGAATTTGCCTTTTGAATTAACCTGACTACCCTGTCAATGCATCTCTCTCTTTTTTTTGAAAAGTTGGTTATTAAAACTGGATTCCATGTTCCATGATGCCAAACGAACGTTCTGCCATGCAATTGTTCCGAATGTGACAAGCAGTCACTGAAAATCTTTTGGTGCCATCTGGATGGGATAGCTTAGAGAAAAAGATCCGATGAGTGATGAGCTGTTGCCATGATTTACAAAGAAAAGGCCAATAGTCTTGACCTATACCACAGTCTGTTTTTTTTGAGCTTTCCGTGAGGTTCAAAGATTTCTGCATAAGTGACTGAGTGGTGGCAAACAAAATTAAATTATGTTCTTTTAGAAGCTTTTGAAGAAACTGTGCACATTTTTTTAGGTTTGCTTCCTGCAGACTCAGATTTTCTCCTCCTTTGGCCCGGTCTATCCAATAAAAAGCTGATACACTGTCTATAATCAAAAGGGAAAGGGAAGGCTGAGAGCAAAACAAGTTTTCCAGAGAGTAAAGGGTGACCAGCAGCTGAGAGCTGCTGTGACAATTGACGAGAAAAAACCTCTCCAGATATTGCTTGATGGCGGCTTCAGTGCCTTGAGACGATAGTCTGTATTCCAGGATAGTCACTAAGCGCAGCATGTCAAAATGGAAGTCTGTGTCAATAAAAAGCACGCCAACTTCCAAACCACCTCCTGATTTTGGAAGGATGCAGCGAGCAATCAGATGATAGAGCATTTCTGTTTTCCCTGTCCCTTCTTGGCCATGGAATTCAACTACATCTCCTGTGGAGCAGCGAAGAGAATCGTTTAAATGGATTTGCTATTCAGAAGACAGAAGCACCTAACCTGAGGCTTTAATACATACATCTTTCCTTTTCCAAATTATTTTTTCCTTTGAATCCTGAGACTCTCCAGCACTACGTTCTATTCCAAAGTAGAAATACATGGAATCTTCTGATGATTAATAACTCCAATCGAGCATAACTAGTTAATATTTCCTGTTTTTACATGAATTAATCAGGAGTAAAGGCTGGATTATACTTCTCTGCAACTGCACATATGTGAACATAACACGTCTGCTGTTTGAGATGGTTGTACAGCTGTCCCATTCATACTTCTGCAAACATTAATGTTTCAGCTGGGGGCATACAGGCAACAAAATTGTCCGCCTCCCGCCTCCCAGCAGGAATTAACCAATCAATGTGCAGGACAGCACTGTGCAACGTGCAGTTGAGATTTGGGAGTGTGTCTGTTTGATCGTCTGTGACATCTGCAACCTCTGCTTATCCAAAAAACCCCGTGCTATGCATGAATGCCTACACACAGTTGCAGAAAAACATAAACCAAAATTTTGTGGCACTATAAACAAGGGGATAAAACTCCAGGTCAAAAAAGAAGGGTGAACTCATGTATTTGCTTCCCAGTTTGCTTTCAAACTTGAAATACTTTCCATTTCAAGGCGTTGATTATGATAATTATTATGATTATTAACGCCATTTCAAGGCATTGATTATGATTATTAAGCCCTTTATGGCATGGGTCCAGCTTGTCCCAAAGTGTCCAGCCAGCCTCACCTGTCCTGTCAGCCAGAGAATTTTGGTTAGTGGGGTTCAGAAGGGCCTTTTCTGCTGCGGCATTGCCTGATGGAACATCTTGCCATCAGAGATAAGATTGATCCCCACCTTGTTGGCCTTTCATAAAGGCCTAAAAACATGGCCCTGTAGGTTGGCTTGGGGCCCGGCACCTCTGTGTCATCTTGGAAATGGCTGTTAGATTGAAGGTCTCATCTCCATTTCAGCCTCTGCACTTGGTTTACCCCTTTTTAGTATTTTTACCTTATTTATTGCTGTGAGATTTTATTATTTCATGATTTTATTATAAGTCTCCCAGAGTTGAAATAGCGAAATGGGCAAGGCATAAAATAAATAATAAACAAATTATTGCATTTTCCAGAGGAAAGAGTTTCCCAAATCTTTATCCAGACTTCAGTTGTTACATTTAGGCTAAAATAAAATTGGACTATTCTTATTCAAAAAAAATAATAGAATTGGGAATTTTAAAACTTACTGAAAACTACTGACTCATATACCATATGAGTATATGAGAATATAGTAGAATATAGTAAAACAGATTAATGAATAGAGTTTTTTCAAATTTCCAAAATGCGTTAATTTTTTGAGCTGGAAGTTGTGTTTGGGAAGAGATTTGTAATATTTAAATCAGTATTCAATGGCTGCAAGCAGCATATTTGCTCTGAAAAATATGTAAGATTTTTTTTCAAACCATAAATGGGATATCCTTCCTCAGCAAACAGGCAAGGTTCAAGTGTTTTTAGAGAACTTCGCCCCTCAAGTCGTGCAATCAGCTTTGAAAAAAAAAGAAAGCAAGTTGTTAGATACAATAACTAAGTCAATGCACTAAATTTTTAAATGTTTGTTTACTTTTGTACAAAAGTAATAAGAACTCAGTGATTTCTCAGTAGCTTAATCTGTGGCATGTATACTATATGTACATAATTCACTTTAAAATTCTAGACATGCCTCAATGACCAAAGAAAAACCTGTTCATAGAAAAGTATGCTTGTTACTTTTGATCAAAAACTATACCAGTAGTCCTCAACTTATGATTGTATTAGTCGTACGTTGTGATGGTCGTAAAGCAGGTCGGTCACATGATTTTACAACCTTTATTCTGCAGTGGTTACTATGTGAACCCAGTGTTCACTATAGGTGTTTTTGCTGAAAACTGGAAGTAAATATTAGTTTTTGGCAAAAACATAAATTGTAGTCACAATACGGTAGGATCCTGTAAATGGCCATAAATGTGGGCCAGTTGCTGAGTGCCCAAAATGTGGTCATATGACTGCAGGATGTGTGTGGCCATCAGAACTTCAGAACCAGGCCATAAGTAATTTTGGGGAGGTCCACTGTAACTTCGAATGGTTTCCAAACGACTGGTTGTTAAGTCAAGACTACCTATAATCAGAGTTCAGCATTTCTTAACACTTTATATAAAGCTTATCTTGTTTCTTTGTTCTACTAAAATTACCCAAAGCAAATTATAAGACTTACTACTGCAATGTATAGCTCAATGATAACAAATTAATGGCTCCAAAACTGACATGATTATATTGTATTGATTTACAATAGATCAGGTATATAGTAAGTGCCCGAATAACAGTGATCTTAAGCCAGACCCAAAATTTAGTCAGCATCTGGGAGGATTTTGCATGACTTCCTACTTTTGAGGTATTAAAGGTGGAATTAGGTTTTCTAGAGAGCCCTAGGGCCATAAAGAAAGGCCATCAGCATTTCTATTTTCATCCAACTCCAGTTATACAGGACTCTATTCCGTATTTTCCTAATCCTGGAAGATAAAACAGCTCCAAAATTGGAGTATGTTTTCAAAGGTACTTGGGGTCTAGATTAAGCAGGCAAAAGGGCTATGGACTGGATCTGAATATTATCAGGTTGCCAATGTATGGGCTTCCAGCTTCTCCATTATTTGGTCCTGGATACAGAATCAAAGCTGCCTTAAGATCTATAAAGGCAGCATACCATGTTGGTTGAATAGTTTTTGATCAAGTGCTTCTATCATCAATATCTGATAGATGCTGATGATAGGTGATGCCTCTACCTTCTCTAAAAGCTATCAGATTTCCCTGATCCAGCCAGTCCCCCTTTAATGTGGAGGTGTTTAGCATAAAGTTTGCTGATTCTGTTAAGCAACTGGACTATTGTTAGCGGTAGTATCAATATAAGTGAAGAGCAATGCCAGAATTGGAAGCCATCACTCGGTTATTCTTCTTGGGGAATGAAGGAAATCAAGTCAACTCCAGGGGCCAAATGTATATATTCTTTTCTCTTTATTCTTGAGGCTGGCTGCAACATTCTGGGTCAGCTTTAATTTCTCAACAATTTTCAAGGAAAATCCCATTATCTCCTCATCAGAGCAATGGATTCCCCAGATTACAAAGGCATGCAGAGTGAGTGCCTGCTAATTTCTCTTGGACCAGAAAGTAGCACAAGCTACAGATTAAACAGAACTTCTAAAATAGTGGGACCATCCACTTCAGCTGCATTTTTAAACTACAAATCTGATTCAACAGCAGGAGCATCTCCTGGGTGATTGCTTTTCCTAGAGATGCAGGTATTTAAAATAACTTCCTTTCAACTTGTCGGAATTTCAGTATGGCTTGTTCACTTTCATCCAGAGGCAAACTGATTTAAAAGAAAAGCATTTCAGGATTTTCAGCCTGCTACCTAAAGCCAATGATCTTTCAGGGTCTTCAGATACATATTAAGGTAAAAGATGTAGACAAGATTGATGCTGAATAGCAGAATTCACAGCCTACTTTCTTTTTCATGGTGGCATCTTACTTTTTGTTATAACTTTTTCTCAATGGAAGAAGTCCTAGAGAACTCAAATGCTTGAAAACTCTTTGAGCCTTTTGTGATGCTAATCAAAGCAATTATCTAACTGTGGTACTTTTCTTCTCCACAAATCAATATAGGTACAATTGCTTTTTAAGACAAAATTGTACCATCTTCTGTTAGCCATTGGACACAAATAATTGCAACCCCTAAGCCCAAATGGTGTGATAACCAGTCAGAAGCTGCTGATCTGCAAGATATCCAACTGTTCCAAATGTAGGTAGCATTTGTGCACTTGGCAACAAACATAGTCATGTACACAGCTGAAGGTCAAATGATTTTCTTCTTTATATGCCCATTTTTCTAAAGCCATGGTTTTGCAGACAAAATGGCCCATTTATTTTGGAGTGCAAGTTTCATGACATTTAACAAGAAATTCCTGGAAAGCACAGTTAGGGAGCTTAATGCAATATGGATTTTTGTGTTGGATGGAAATGTCTCTCAATTTAATAGGATGTTTTAATATTTCAAATTTCCTGGGGTTCAAAAAGATAGCAATGGACATGTTCCCAACAGTATAACCTACAAGATGTGTTATATTTTTGACCCATAATCTTCTTGTTGGGGTTATTTTGCTTTATGTTTAAATTCTTTTGAGAATGACTTTAGTTTAAAGCAAATATTAAATAATTAAGTTTCAACTTTGCGCTTGCTTCTTTATGGGAGGATCAGTAATGAAAATCCTTCATACTTTAGAACAATGGTATAATTATTTTTTATTGTACTTTAGGGTAGACAAAATTCAGCTAACAAATAAATAGTATTCTCAAGTTGTATCTCCACAAGGTTGTTGTGGATAGGAAATAACAGTGAAAGAGTGGACACTCTGCCCATGGAAGATTTCAAATTTAATTTTTGTCTCTCTAATTAAAAGGATTGGGTGGCTACTTATAAATAAGATTCAAAGGCTCTGAAATTCCAGTCAGTTATCAAAAATGCCCCTGAACTGAGCTCAGCTCTTGCTTACATCATGTCAATGTAGGTTTTTGGCAATATAGACATGGTTTATCATTGCCTTTTAAACTTTCCAGTCTAGAATGCAGCTCTAACATTTCCTTCAGGTCTCCTATCAAAGCAGTAAGCAAGATTGACTCTGCTGATCTTCCCAGCCTGGACAAAATTAATGAGCAGCTGCAATAAAAATGATTGGTAAATAGTCCATCTTGGTAAAAGGAACTTTTATATTGCGCAATCTTCCAACTACTTTGCAAGTCATTCTCATTATTTATTGTGGACTAAATGATAGAACTCCATTCATTGATTATTATGGGGTAAATAATTGCCCTATGAGGGATTGGTATTTTTGAGAGAAAAACAGCAGGTCCTTAACTGCCAATGCAAATTATCATAATAATTTAAACACTAATGCACCTGTGTTTTGCATTTATGTTTACTCTCTGGTTTTTAAGGGAAAATAAGTGCAGCAATTTAGCATCATGCTGTGTGTACCAAGTAACATCCTGGAAAAGCCAGCTAACAGAAAGAAATAAAAAGAAAGAAGCTGTGCCAAAGCCAACCACTGTCATCACTGTCTTAATATTACATATTAATCATCATAAAAGGTTGTGCTTTTGATCACATTCCAAACAGATTTTTAAAATCCTACTAGCTGAATAAATTGCAGGATAAAAATGCCATCATTTTTAAATCTATTTTATCCATTCTATTTTGTTGTTGTTCAGTCGCGCAGTCGTGTCCGACTCTTCGCGAACCCATGGACTACATTACGCCAGGCCTCCCTGTCT
>JANHZU010004955.1:86206-100296 GCA_032468055.1 Acrochordus granulatus | reverse complement strand
ACCTTTCTGTGATGGCAAATCCATGCAATTTTCTCAGAAGCAACACAAGTATGGCTAACTATTGTCCTGTTGACCTCCCAAGATAATATTATGGCCTGGTATTTCTGAATCATGCCCCTGTCAAGTAATACTCTGATCTGGCTTGGGTGAAGTTTTTAGACTGCAATAGACCATCTCATTATTTGTCTTTCCTTGGTTTTATTTATTATTTGGATTTATATTTCTTCCTGCTGGCCATATGGCATGCTTAGTGATCAATCCTCTAAAATGAGATGTGAACAATTACAATACAATAAAAACAATTAAATATTTTGATGCAGCCTGGATGAAGAAGTTAGGGGAGAAAAAAGGCTTAAAGCCTACAGTAATTAAATTGATTTATTAAAAAGGCTTAAGAACTTTCCTTTAAGTGTAAATAATTAGAAATGAAAACAGCTTCCAAATAAGTGTATTCACTCCTACACATAGCATCTTTAAGAAAGTGTCTTTTGCTAATTCCAGTGCTAGGCTGAGGATCCTAACTGCAGACATTATCAACCTCTAAGCAACTTAGAGTCTTAATCAACACCTTGAACTGTGCTCAGAAAATAATTATTTCATGCCTTTTAACTACCAGGCCTCAAACACATTCACAACATATATTTCAAACTTTATGAGGAGGAGGAGGAGGAGGGTCTCTTCATTTGTGGCCAACAGCATGATTCCAAAAATAATATTTAAATGTTGCTGTTCTTGAATCTGGAAAATTGTATAAACAAAGCTTTTCTCAACTCCACTAAGTGATAATGTACTTAAGTTTATGAAAAGCATTTGGTCCATGAGGAATTGCCCTTAACATTGAGTTCTTCCAGGTTTTTTTCTCTTCTCTCTTCTAAAATTCCTTGTCTTCTGGGAAAGCATGTGTTTTCATCACCAAGTTCTTTTATGCCATAACTATTACATAAATATGCACATATCCTCTTTCAGAGAATGGGTTGTTTATGGTGAATCTTTAAATTAGATCAAGTAGTTTAAACCTGCTTTGAAGTAAAACTATCAGATTGACTGAAGATCGTACCTAGAAGGTCTCAGGAAGAACATTACAGAGAGCTGAGATGAATAAAAATAAGATCAAAAGATCATAAAGCCACAGGTAAGTTCATTTAGAAAGGAGGATTACCTTTGCAGCTACAAAAATCTGGACTACCACTAGAGGATCACAATGGGGAAGAGTTTTCACTATCCCTTTGTGGCTATCTATAGTTTCTCCTGCAGCCCTAGAAAAATGGCAAATAATGACACACATTGAGACACAGACCTTCGCTATTACCCATGGCATGGCGAAGAAAGTGAAAAAACCAAAAGTCTGCTCCCTTACGTACAATTTGAGAACCAGTGATCATCTTAGGAAGCTAAATGGTGGGAGATCTGAACTGATAAAACACAAGGAGATTATGATACTTGGTTTCTCATGTTGGCTAGTAACTTAAATGGCTTTAAAAGGAGATTGGATATTTAATAGAAGAGAAAGCTACCAAGAAGTACAAGTCATGATTCACATACAGTGTTGCCAGGATCAGAGATCCCATGCATCTTTTCTAGTTTTTTTTTTCCTGGTTGAAAGAAGTCAGCTTCCACCTCTCCTTTTTGTGTGTGAGTGTATATGTGCAAAGGGAGAAAAGGAACAGGTCTTCCCAACCACCAAAACCATTCATCCCAACACAAATACAATGACAGAAAGGGGACCAGGAAAGTCAAGATGGGGAAATCTTGAAGTTTAGTCTCCTGCAACTTAAATGCTCAGTTTCTGGAAACTAATATTCTTGGGGAAATTCATCTTTTCCAACTGATAGTCTTTCTGTGTGGATTTCTGATGGGGGAAAAATAGATTCCTTCCAATGCTATTATCATTCTTTCAGCAAAGTCAATCCCAGTGGATGTAACAGTTTCTTGTCTGTTCAGTTCTTCCTGGAGATTTCTTTTATATCCATGAGTCACCTCTGTGACCATACTCCAGGACATGCTGTTTCCCCTGCTCTGAGAACCCACATAATGAATGTGGACAACTGAGGAAGGGTAATGTACATAGACTTCTATATGCTTTCTCAGATCTGGCTTCCACTGCTCTGTGCCCTCTGAGTCATCTGCAAGTCTATAGGGAATGAAGAGCTTGGTGCCACCGGTTGCTATCATGTTTTCTGTCAAAATCCAAAGCCCCTTCAATCACAGGATCCATAAGAAGCAAATACAGAAAGAAAGCAGTTCAAAAACTATTTTGTCCATTTTGACCAATAAGACAGTTATGCCTGTGCTTTCTCTGTCTTGTATAGAAAAAATGTGAGGTTTAGATGCTGATTTACTCACTAGAGAAACAAATCAGCATGTCTTGCAAACCGGAGCTATATATCTTTGCCTATGATTTATGCAGCCAACTGCCCACATATTTTACCAAGCCACAAATTAAGCTGGGAGTTCCTTGGAGAGAACTTAAAAACACTCAGTTGATTTATAAAAGACAGAACAATTTTATGTCCTTCTCAAATGGGCTCTCAAATTCTACAAATAAAGGCTAACAAACATCTTCTTTTAAAACAAAGAGGTTTTTATTTGGCATGGAGAATAGTCACTTTAGGCTTAATCACTAAATGGGTTTTTGGATCAAGTTTTTCATATTCATTATATAAGCTACATGTTGCTAATCCACACCTGATCTTGTCCTTCAGAAAAAATCTTTCATCAAAACAATCCAAAGAATGATTTTTATGTTTTGTGCTGTACAGGCTCTGTTTACCCAGCTTGAATTTATCCAATAATCTAATGTAGGCTCAGATGCTACATCTTGGTTTCCAAGAGCTGCCTCTGTCGTGGATTGTCCAAGTGAGGTTATTCACCATACCTCCAAACTCCTGTCAAAGGTGGGATATGCTGGGCTAATTGTGCATTAGAAAATGTGAGCAATTGCTTATCTAGTTTCCGTAATAATGTAGTTTCTACATTCATACTTCTTGGCTGCATCTCTAGCTAAGCACTCTTCTTCTAAGAAGTCATCCTCTGACCTTAGCTGATTGTTTTAATTATGTAAGTTCATGTTTATATTGTCGTAAACCACAGTGGGATTTTTACAATGGAAAGAACTACTAATATGTGCACTAAACTTGCTACAGCTATAGTAATAACAGTAAGCGGGCCAGTAAGGAGCCTTGGGATACTGTATGTATTTTTCAAAGGCGCCTATCTCATTAGCAACCCTGGACGCTGGAGGTTCTACAATGCCTCCAGTTTGGGATATGGTTGTGTCCGCTCACAACAATGCAGCTTCAAGACATTGCCTTAGCAAAGTGGTTTCTTAGAAATCAGTTCTCAGCCCGCAATAACAACAGACTGCTACTTCAATTTGTACAACAGAGAGACAGTCTTGTAACAGATTTCCTGTGTTTTATCTCGGTTATGGTTTCCTGTTTACTTCAACAAATCTATACATATTGAGTAATTGCACCATTTGTAATGAGATAATCATGGTATTTATAAACAAGTGTGTGGTTAAGGTTGTATTGAATCACCCCAATTTTGCCATTTTTAATGAAAAAAAAATCATGGTATTTGCCCAAGGCTTGAATTTAGGTGTTTGTTGAAGAAATGTACATAGGAAGAGGCATTTGATAGGCTGTTTTGCATTCTGTTTTATAAAATGGAACTGTTTTATATTTGCCGAACGTGTCCTTTTGCATTTTCCACCACGTCTTGGAAAGATGGAATGTTGTTATCATTCATATGAGACATGCTTTTGATTCTTTAATTGGTTCTTAGGGTAAGAAGCAATGGAATTAGAAGTTGTTGCATCCTAAAAAGGTCTTTCTTAACAGGTTCAGTTTGCATGTTACTCTGAAGAATGGCTGTCAGTAACTGGTCAATGGAACATGCTGCTAAAAGACATTACTCCTGTCTCTGAAATAGTTGCAGATGCTGTTCCTCCTTCAGCTGTATTCTCTGAGCCCTAGACCCAATAGTCTTCAGTCCAAACAGCAGTAGGTCAATGTGTGTGTAAAAATCAATGTGTGCAAATCAGTGTGAACTCTACACTTATTATAAACACGTAGGCATGAACCAGTCAGGAAATTCACTTTGCTGGATTTCATCAGTGCAAAATAACGCTCTGTTTAAAGGAAAATTGCCAACAAAGATTAGCTGAAACTGAATATAGGACCTCTAGTGAACTGGATCCCTGAGGATAGATCTGCAAGAACAGAATGGTAAAATAAAACATAAAGAACTCAAGAACTAACAAGAAAGAGGAATGTATTTTTGGAAGTAACATCTACCCAGCCTGCCAGGAAAAATGCCATTGTCCTGAGGGACAAGATGTCTTTCATGTAATTAGATCATTTCTCATCAGAACAAGAAGTGTTCAATGTTAACCAAGTGTTTAGAGCACAGTCTATCTAATGACTGCAGGCTCTACAAGCCTGAAGAGATGTGGGTTAGGGCTAGAGGATTTTGGCTGGGTTTCTCAAAACCTTTTTTTTTCCTCAAAAGCCCCCCTCAAAATGGCCTTGGGATGTTCAAGATACAGTGCCACTACCTGCTGCTGAAGTCCAAGGATCCTCTCAGAAGACTTGGGCAAGCAGGTGCAGGAAACCATTTATAGGCCTTAGGAAAATATGAGATTTCTGGCAGGATCCTGCAGCCATTCCCTTTGGCTTTATGCACTGCTATATAAATGGTGGTATTAGAGCAAAATACACCCCATGGAACTGAAGCAAGGACTGGCAACCAGCTGCAGAATGTTTTAGTTGATTCTTTTTTACACATAAATTTATTCTGTGACTGTTGGGTGTGGATAGTGCCAAAGTATGATCTGCATTAATTCAGGTTGCCCTTTGAGTTGCAATGCTTGCTCATTATTTGAGCCATGAATGGGTTTTGACTACTCAGGAAATGGAAGCAGTCTATCCAGGGATGAGGCATAGTTACGATGATCCTATTTTCTTGGAGAAAATAAAGGATGTACCTTAAAAAGGGTCAAATCTGAAAAAGATTTGTATAGATAAAAAATGTAATTGTTTAGGTTCATAACTTTGCTTTGCAAAGGAAAATTTAAATGCAAAACCAATAAAAATTTACATAAATGCATATTTTAATAAAAATACACATAGAAAGCTACGAAGTTATGAGAAACAAGTGCTGTATTAAAAAGACCATCTGCAATCACAATGTGCAAGAAAGCAACCAAGCTCAGGAAGCACTGAGGAGCCCACAGTTCAACTCTGAGCTACAAATATTCTCTTCTATTGCAATACATAGGAGGCACAGTAGCCTAGCAGTTAAGCTCTGGGTTTGTCTGCCAAAAGGTTGGCGGCCGGAGTTCAGGAACCAGGAGCTGCATTATGGGGGTGAGCTCTTGTTATTCGCCCCAGCTACTGCCAACCTAGCAGTTCAAGACCATGCAAAAATGTAAGCAGATAAATAGGTACCGCCTAAATTGGTGGGAAAGGTAAGCGTATTCCATGTGGTTTGACATATAGCCATGCCGGCCACGAAACCACAGAAGCATCTTTGGACAATGCTGGCTCGTCAGCTATGAAACAGAGATGAGCACCGCCCCCTAGAATCAGATACAACTGAAAGGGGAAACATTTATCTTTTTTATTGGAATAAATAAATCTAAAGGACAGCTTTCTGAAATAGAGAATTATCCTTTATAGTGAAGGACATATGGTCATTGTCAGCACACCTGGCTGGCTGAGTGGGCCAAGAGTGGACTTCTTTTGGTTTCTGTAGATGTAGGCTCTGAAGGACCAGTTCTCTAAAACAGAAATACAATGTTCGCAATGCTACAGGTCTGGCTGATTCAACAAATGTCTAATACTTGATATGCTGAACATACAGCACAAAATACCAACTGATTTGGTCAACTAAATAAGGCCAACAAGCCACTTTTCTAACAACTTAGTTTGAAATCCTCATGTTTAAATCCTGACCTTTTTGGGGGGAAATCAGATTGATGTTGTCACTTCGAAGCAGATACTGATCTGCTGGCAGTTCTGCAAAAATTACAGCTGTTTGTGCAATTAAGTTCCTATTAGAACATGGAGTTGCTAAACATTCATTTATTTATTTGTTCCTTCCTTTATTACATTTGTATACTGCCAAATCAAACCAACTCATTGGGGTTTTGAAGCAGATAAAATCAAAATGGAACAGCATTGCAAAAATAAAACAATCAAATGAAGCAAGAAGTAATAAAACAAGGATAACTCAAGAATCACAGGAAACAAACCCAATATCCATAATGGCAGCAATTATTCATTGGAGACCTAAGGGGGAAAATCCATTTTGATGGTCTTCCAGAAGAATACCAAGAAAAGGAATTCCAGATAAAACATCATTGCCTTTCACCTCATAGACTTGAGGAACTGTAAACATCATCTCTGTTCAAGGGATAGAGGTCCAAAGAATATTTGCTAGATTGTTGTCCAATCCCATTTTAAAGCTAGACAACTAATGCCATCATCTGAGCTTTGAGGCAGTAAATCCATCATTAATTAGACTTTTTAAAAAAATCTGATGTGACTCCATGCTAGTCAAATTGCCTGGATGATCACATCCAAGATGAGTTTTGTCTTTATTTTAACAGGATCAGACTTGGAATAGAAATTTTTGATGCTACTCTGCAATATGACCAAGGCAACAGGTAAAGCAACACAGAGTTTGGATGAAAGAGTAGAGATCACTAAAACTTAATGAACATACTTTTATTTAATTTAATCTTTAAAAGTAGCATTATTCAGAGTTTATCTTGAAATGAACTTGTTTGGTTTGCCCTGCATATTTCTGTCCCTTCTTCTAGTAGAGAAATGGAAGGTAGTTTCCTTGCTTCCCTGTTGGCTCTTCTTGTACAGAAAACTTGTTGCATTTCAAGATTTTAATCTTGAACCGAGCTGACCTGCAATGATTTTTGTTTAAACAATATTTTATAGTTTGGTTTGGATTAGCTGGTTTACTGTTTATGACAGTGCTCTGTTGCAATTAGCCAAAGTGGATTACTTTGATTTCTTAGAAGGCTTTCATCAGGAAGTACAGTCTGACTGTAGGACATTCAGATGGAGAAGAAGCAATGGGTTTGATGTTCTGCTTTATGAAGAACCCAGAACTATGTCAAGTTAAAGCTGCTACCTCTATTATATTCTTTGTTGTGTGTATGTGCTATAGCAAAGTTGTTTGCATCTACTCCTTATAAGGGCAGAGATAGACAGTTTACCATCTGGGGTTCACATACAACCTCCAGAAGATATCACACCAGACAGCCTCTATTTATCTAATGGAAGGGAAGAAATGTTACCCATCTTGGATGGGGCTAGGAGTCATTGAAATATTAGCTCTTAAAACTGTCCTGGTTAAGCATGTTGTGCAAAGCCCAACACTTAACCTTTCAAATTAAGGCTAAGCAATATCTTAGTCCGGCTATCAACAAGCAATGATGGTGCACTGCTTGTGTACTCCAATGTATGTAGACTTCTACTGAGTCAGAGGTTGTAAATAATTAAAGCTAGGTAAACAATACTAATGACTCAATTTGTTTACCTATCAAATGATTGTGCTCTGAGACCATTTGATAATTTATTGCTGCAAAGTTAAATCTTTTGATTATGCTAAACAGCAGTCATTCTAAACTTCTTGCCTTTCACTTTAGTGTAATCTTATTGTACACAATACAATAAGATCTAAACACCATCATGAATGCAAATGAACAATGAAAATAATACGATAAAACTTTGGGAAAGGTGGATTTATTATAAGAATATAAGTAAAAGGTTCTTTGCATCTCCCCTGGAGTCCGTCTGCATTTCCCCAAGAGAGATACACCTCACAGTGTGTAAGAAGCATTAGCCACTATGCAAGTTTATTACCATTCAGAACTGCATGTACATTTTTTTTTCTTTTTATACTATGCTCTGGTAGGTTTTCTGTTATGTTCTTTATCTACTTGCTTTGCAAATATATCTAAGCACAAGACTCTAGAATGAAATAACCAAAGAAAATGCTTTGAAAAGAGCATGTTGTAGTCTATACTATACATGGTTTGATGTTTCATGACACCTCTGGCTAGAAATGGAGAGCATGAATTGAAAGTTATACCCACTCCTTAGTCTTTATAATCTGTGTTGACTCATCACACCATATGTAAGAGTAGCTAACCATAAATGGTTGACTTCAAGAGGAATTGCTGAAAGCGCCTTTGACGTTCCGTGGGTCTAAAAGACACATCCGAATCACCCCTCCCAATGACTTTAATTATATGCTTCAGAGTACTGACCTAACATAGGAAGGTTTAATGCATCTGTTTGGAATTTATAAGCTGATTTTTGCTGGACCTTGATAAACGGTATTTCCCCCTGCCTCACCCATTTTTTCCTTTCAAAGCCAGACATCATCAGGCCCCAAGTCAGAAGAGAACCAAGAATTTGGACTAAAGGTTATGCTTCATTTTAAAAATAATCAAATAAGTGAGCTGTCAAAAGACAATTATGTGATCTGGGAGAGAATGCTTTTCATAAGAGAGCAATTATCTGCAGTTTTAAGGTGGGCAGAGAGTTATAATGAATGAATCGGTTTTTGTGATGCTGCAGAAGTTAAGTTTAGTCTAGGGCAGAGAGAATCGAATGTGGTTTGGGGATGATACTTGTAATTAACAAGTGGTTTTTCCTTGTGAGTTGTTCCAAGCCTGGCATTTCTTGCTTTTGGAACTGTTTCTTCCATTAGGAATGAGCGTAAAAGAAAAGAAGTCTCAGAATCACAAGAAAAATATAAATTTTATAAAATAATTTACTGGCTACCAGTAAAACAAAAAGATGCAACATTTAAAGAAACCATTTGCATTAATTAATTGTTAATTAAAGAATATAAAGAGCTCATTAATTGAAGAACTTACCTAACAGAAGGCACTATGGACCTCAGCTAATGAGAAGGAAGAAAGAAACTATGAGCTACATTTAACATACTAATTTTCAGATTTAAAGTTAAAAGTCTCTAAATGTCCAGTGATAAAAACATCCATGTTATTGTTTCAGATTCCTGAACAGATGAACACCTAAAAGATCTCATCATGGACAATGAATATAGTTATAGATGTACCTGGGGAAGAAACATTAAAATGGAAAGGAAGTCATAAGAATACCTTGTGAAACAAAGGGTAGAAAGATTCAAGACTGATAAAAAGAAGGACTTTGAATATAATGTATAGTTGGACTATGGCATTTGCTGCTATCAAATGTGCAGATGGCCACCAGTTTTGATGTCTTTGAGATTACTTCTTTTGATGTCTTTATTACTTCAAAAACATAAAGAGACCCAATTCTTGGAAAGAATTATTGTTGCCCTCAGAAGAAGAATGGCATAAAGAAGTCAAACAAATAATAAGTATATATATTTGCTACTTCCTGAATCACAGGAGAGAATCCAACATAGGTTCTCTTGAGCCAAACTCAATTCCTTATGATTCAATGGGCATCTCCAAGGAATTTACTCAGTGACAATTCAGAAGTGGTTTGCCATTGCCTTACTGTATTCGAGAATGCCAATCTAGCCTCCTGGTCTGGAATATTCTAGTGGTGCTTCTCCCATGAACTACAGTATAAAGAGCCTAAGGTGTTTCCTTTTTCTTTTTTAAGGTGAGAGTTGAGCCTGGAGTCACAGCAGATCTTCCCAAGAGCATCTGGTTGACCACTGTGGGACACAAAATGTTGGATTAGGTGGTTATTGAGCCTGATCTAGCCTCAAGATTATTCTGCAATTCACATTCTTAAACACCAGCCTTCCTTGCCAAACTCCAACTTCTCCATAGCACAATTCCCTGACCCACACTGTGATTTCAATGTTCCAGCTGGTGATTACTGTCCAAGAATGGCAGTGTCTGGCATTTTCCACACCACACACCCCCATTCAGCCCACCATGCATGCCTGTTTCTGCAAATGGTGTCTAATTTTAACCTTCCAGGCACTCTTCATTTAAGCAAACATCTGCCTATCAAGTAAAATGCCTTAGCCTGCAGAGTACTTGTTCGCATGGCCCTTCGCTAACACTAGGCTTGTTTAAACCCTTTAAACACTTTGACAGGAAAATTAATGAATGCTTATATTCTTTGTGTCCCTTTGTTACTAGGGTTCATCTAATGTTTTCCCTAAGGGCCTGGCTTAATTACTTTTGGGGGTGCAAAGCTGAAAGACTGGCTGACAATGCAGGTTCATTGCACCCCATTTCATTCCCATGAAGAAGAGACTTTGACCTAAACCTCAACCATATGTTTGAATTGGTCAAACTTCTGCCATATTTAGGAGCGCTTGATGGGTTAAAAGACAGACGGTTGAAGTTCATTTGTCATGCCAATAAGTAACCAAAAACAGTCGTACATAAAAATAGAAACAGCTTTCCACAATATTTTCTTGTATTTTTCCTGATGTAATTTGAGAAAGACACCATATCGGGAAAGTAATCATTGGAAGCAGATTACAAAGCGATACTCATGATCATCATTCAGTTCTCTTGTAAACAGAGGCATTAAATGTCGGAATGCTCTTACTGTGAGGAATCCCATAACATCACCTTGACTTAGCTGTGTCAGGAAGAATAATGAATCGAAGCATGTGTTCCCAAAAAAGCTTGGATACAGCTCTTATTCTAAATATTTCTTGCAGTTCTTTAATACATGACCAATAATAATGCAAACTGCATTTATTTAATATTTTGTACGTTTAATGTAAAGCTGAAAACTTGCTACTCCCCTACTTAAGAGAAATTACAGCTGGGAAAGAGATAAAATCGAAATGCCTAATTGGTCTTCCTCCTAACTCATTGGCTCATTCCCTGCACCAGAAGAAAGGAGTCAAAGAAGTGATGGTAACTTCTCAAGATGATTGGAGAAACTAGTTTCAGGAGTACTGAAAAGTTCACTGATCAGAATCATTGAGTTCTACGGTGGTCATTAATTAAAAGCTAAGTGGTTGGTGATGGGAAGCAGCTTTCCAAGGGCTTCATTCGAATTCCAGTTTATTTACCTTTCTCAAGTGAACATTTTGGAGCAAAGCCATCTTCTGATCTTCATATGAAAAAGAGAGTCGGAGCCATTGCTCTGCATTGCTTCAAAAGACAGGCCAGCAGGCCAAAGTTGGGCACTTGGAGCTGCCCCAAGGCAGCCAATGTAATGTAGAGGTATTAGATTAAGTGGAACTTCAAAAGCATGAAGAACATATTACTTTGAAGGGAGTCTTGAAAAGGAAAGTCTCGCAGTGGAGCAGAAACACCTCCCACCCTTCCTCAGCTTGAAGGGGATCTGATTACCCCAAAAAAGGATATTACTTCAAAAGGAAATCCTTGGACCACTCTGTGTATACACTGGAGCTGGAAATATTTTGATTCTGAGCTGTGTCGGAGCTCCAGATGTGTGAGGAACCTCTACCAGCTACCTTTACCATTCAGCTTCCATAGATGAATATTTCATTTTTCTTTCATCAAGTAATATTCTCAGAAGAAAGAACTGCATAATTGCATGTATGGCTAAGAGTTTTCCAAAGACCCCGTCTATAGGAAAGAAGCAGAAGACTGGCATTTGCTGGGTCTAATCTTGAAGATCCAGGCCCTGGATCCTTCACCATCTATGACAATGACTCTAGACTATGAACCTGCCCAATAACCCCTTCTAGGACCTTCTAGGTTGGAGTTGTGGACAGTCTTGTTATACTGGCAAAAGTTCACCACTTTTGTAAGACTCTCCCATCCTTATTTTGATTTCCACTGTCTATTTGATCACCTTCTTCCTCTGTGTTCAATCTATGTAATTCCCCAGGAAAAAATGTCTATGGTGAGTAGAGTGAAGATATGAATGAGGAACATTTTAATCCATATTAGCTACAAAAGTATAAGAAGATTAAGGAAGACACAATTTTGTTTTATGCAACTTACACAGAAATCTGTACTTAGGGGAATTGGAATGCTGGATAAAAGCCCAAAGACTGAAATCAAATTCTTAAATCCATTTCCAACCAAGAGGAAAAATAACTGTATCTCACATGATTCATAAATCTGAAGTCTTTTATCATATCCTAAATATTGCCTTTAAGCAGTTTATTTTATTTCAGTACCCATTGCCTGTGTATGTCATTTTCTCAAGGTCAACCTAGAGAATTTAGCTCTCAGTTCACACTTTTGCCTCTTCTTCTCCCAAATTGCCGAATCCGTCTTAATGTGAGACTAAATCCCCTCTGAGACATGGTTACTTTTTAACCAACAGCCATTTTAATTGCAAACTAGGATTCCACAAGGAATCAACAGTTCAGAAGCAGTGGAAAGTTTCCCACTCTCAGCCTGAAGAAGCTCCAGGAAGAAAGATTAAGCTAAACAATGCACAACTCTATTCCTCTTAAAAGATAGGCAATAGTGACGCTGGAGTTATGTGAAAAGATCCAGGAAAAAAAAGAGTTGCATCTGGTTGGAAAATCAACATTAGCAAAGTGTTTACTTTGCAATCAAACCCAATGCCTTATTTGGAATTATGAAAGGAATTTCTTTTTTAAGTAGGCTTCCTGATTATTTATGTCAGCATTGTATCCCTAAAAATATCCAGATTTTACAAGCATTCCCTACAGTATGAGATCCAAGCAAACTAATACACAGAGTAAGGATTACAGAAAATTTAAGAGCCAGTTTGGCCTAGTGGTAAAGATAGCAGGCTAGAAAGCAGGAGATGGGGGTTCTAGTCCTGCATACGCAGGCAATAGTTCAGTGAATTGTGCTCTATTTTATGGCCTTTTTTTGCCACAGTTGTTAAGTGAATCACTGCAGTTAAGTGAATCACACAGTTGTTAAACAAATACAATTTCCCCCATTGATTTTGCTTGTCGGAAGCCATCTGGGAAGGTCACAACTGGCAATCCCATGATTGCAACTTTTTTAAATGCATGTCAGTTGTCAAGCGCCCGAATGTTGATCATGTGACCATGGGAATGTTGCAACAGTCATAAATGCAAGGACCTGTTGTAAGTCACTTTTTTCACAGCTGTTGTAAATTTTGGTCGCTAAACGAATGGTTGTAAGTCAAGGACTAGCTTTGCATCTGGGCAATATGAACTAATGGGCTGGTAACTATGTGGGTAAATAAAAGAGATCTTCGTGATTATTAAAGAGATGGGTGGTTTAAAAATTTGAAAAATAAATAAAATAAAAAGAAGATAAGATCCTTTTTCCAAGTTACATTTTGATTAGCCAAGTAGGGGAACTTCTCCTCTTTTCTCCAATAAAACCTACCGAAATGTGATTCAGTACTGCTAGCTGTATCTCAACAAATGCCAACTTTGGCAGAGCTGGCTGGTGCATCAGACATTGTGGAGATGATGTTCATTGCTAAGCTCTCACTCTATTTTTGCAAACTGAGAATCTGTCTCTGCGGCGTTTAATCAGGCACATTTCGCAAGGGCAACATCCAGGTTTACTTTTCTTCTTTCTTGTTTCCTTCAATGATGTTGAAAAAGCTAATAGTCGATTCAGAATGAAATGACTTCTGCACCCAAACTGACACAAATGTAATAGCCGTGAGTCTTCCCTATCAAGGTTGGTTAATTAGGCAAAATGCAAAAATCCTGGAATTTGAAGCCCATCTGATCCACCCACTTAAGATGATTTTCCTAATTAAGATTGAAAAAACTTGAATCCGCTGCCTGATTTCTTCTACTTCTTTTATTAAATTGGCACAGAAATAAGCTGTAGGAAAAGAATCTTGATCTCATCACCCTCAGAAGCTGAAGTCTTGCGGATCAACTCAGTATAAGGGAGGGAGGGTATAAGGTCGTATAACTCCTGTGTACTCAAGGTCCCAAGTTTAACCCAAGATGCCGCCAAATAGTGCTGAGAAAGTTTTCTCTCCAAAACTCTGAGGAGTCTCTGCAATCGCTATATTGACTTAGGCATCACCATGTCCTAAGAGCACAAGGATCAGACACTTACAAGGATGTCTCCAGTGTTTGGTCAAAAAAGTCAAGAGGATAGCCACAATGGCTAAAAAAACTCCATCTGTGTTTTTTATGTCCTAGTTTGTTGCAGCATGGCCTGGGAAGGAAGGAAG
>JANHZU010004955.1:41739-64630 GCA_032468055.1 Acrochordus granulatus | reverse complement strand
AGAGGCTCTTGGGAGTCTTGGGAGAGGGGGATAGTGGAGTTGAAGACCATACATCTTAAATTTGCCTAGGCTGGGAATCCCTGCTCAACTCCCAGAATAATCAAAAACGTACCAGCTTCCACATTTTTGGTTGGCTTCATTCAGACATCAACATATTTTATATCAATCACTCACTTGTTAGGTGACTATGTAAAGAGACGGTCCTACAAGAGAATGCAGCTAAATGTAATCCAGCATGGATCATTCAGATGTAAGTGCCACAGTCTTTAAGGGAACCATCTAAAGCCAACAAAGGGTCTTGCCATGAGCTAGCCTTTCCCAGTCAGAGGAATCTGATTTGCAGTGAAACCATTTCTAATTTTGGAAGCTATTTTGAATCAGTATGATTTGCTCCTCTAAATCCTCTTCCTGCTTTCTAAATGAGAACAGGCCATTTGGTTGTCAATGCGGGAGACACTCCGGCGCTCTGGATCGAGGTGTGTGTCTAACACATCCCAGCAATTACATATTATTTCAGGATCTCTAAAGCCTGGGAACAGAACAGCCAGAAAAGAGGAGTCCTACGCTTTGGATTCTTGTCTTTATAACAGCTGTTCTCCAGCAGTTCCAACTGAGCCTTGTTGTTGCACAGGGAATAAAACTGCAGTCTTTTGCTGTCTCTCACCCCCACAAACATACAAACACAGTCATGTACAAGGTTGAATTTCCCACAGAACTATTCTTAAACTTTTGCTATTGTCTAAATTTCCTGAATAAAGTACCAGGATTTCTTTTAAATGTCAACCTTCTTTCCCTAATTAAAGATAGAGATTTTTTTTCTGTGAAAAAAAATGGATTAAATTCACACTCCCCTCCCTCCATTTTTTTGGCAAAATCTGCTTGGCAGGTGTCAACCGCAGGTGTGGGCTCGGCCTCTCTGCTGTGGCTTGGGTTAAGTGACCACTTCCGGCTGATGGATTGAAGCTTCTGGCCAACAGTGGTCTGCCAAACATGGAAGGAAAGCATAAAAACCAGGCAGATGAAATGCACAAGCTGCACATGATTTGATGCTGTTGTATTCAAAAGCTAAATAGGCTGACTTGGAATCATCTTCTGGAGATCTGTGCTCTCACAATTCCTAACATCCAGTTTCTTCCTTTTCTATCTATAGATAACCAACACAAAATCATAGAATTGAAATGCCACAATTAGAGTTGAACATGCAAAAATGCAAGTAGATGAATAAGTACCGCCTATTTGTTGGGAAGGTAACAGTGTTCCATATGCCTCAACACATCGTCATACTAGCCACATGACCAGGGAAGAGTCTTCAGCCATCGCCTTCAGCCATCCCCCCCAGGCTTGGACATGACTGGCAAGGGAAACCTTTACGTTTTACAAGGCTGGTACTTCAGAAAGAAAAAGTAGGAGAACCAGGTCATAACTAGGAGAAGAATTCCCTACAGGGATATCATTTCAGTCTTTGGACTCTTCAGGAGTTTCTTTCTTTTTGTTTTAGCATTTATTTTTATTCTGCCTTTGTTATTTTATAGATAACTGAAGGAGGTGAACATAGTTAATACTCCTTCCTTCTCCTATTTTCCTCACAACAACCACCCTGTGAGGTGAGTTGGGCTGAGACAAAGTGAGTGGCCCAAGGCCATCAGCCAGCTTTCATGCCTAAGCTGGGACTAGAACTCATGATTTCCCAGTTTCTAGCCTGCTGCCTTAACCACTAGACCACACTGGCTCTTCTTTGCTTACTTTGTGTAATGGAAAAGGTAACAGGTGCTAAGAAAACTTTTCTTTGAAGAATTGTTGCAGACAAAATCCCCAGCTAGGTGGAACATGTCTCCCCTTGTTATATTGTTGTTTCTTACATCTTGGCCTAGGCCGTAAGTTTGGAATGGCCAAAGAGGCACTCATCTACCCATTGGCTTCAACCTTCCTAGCTCCCTCCCTCACCTGAATGTTAAAATGCCTTTTAGATTCTTTTACCTGAAAATTAAATAAAAATAAATAAACAGGGAGTTCACCGCAAAGCACAGTGCTATCAAAATACCTAATTTTTAAGAAAGATATACAAGGAGGCTACTGGGCCACAGAATAGATTTCTAAGGCATTCTTAGAACAAGAAAATGAGAGGGGGCTGTGACCCAAGTTAAGATCAGCTATCTGAAGAATGGCTTCTTTTGGAAAATCTGGATTTCATTTCATGTGAAAATAAAAACCCAACTAAGTAGACCCATCACATTACAGATGTTGATGGAAACAAAACTTATAATGGTACTGGGGGCTGCACTGAGCAGAAATCACTAACATTTAGATCAGGCATGACCAACCTTGGCAATTTTAAGATGTGTGGACTCCAACCCCCAGAATCTAGCTGAGGAATTCTGGAAACTGAATTCCACATATCTTAATTCTGGGAGTTGAAGTCCACATATTTTAAAGTTGCCAAGATTGGACACTCTTGATGTAGATGTTCTTCTCTATCTTCTCTTTTGCTTCCTCTCCCCTATGTAAGCCATTCCTTACCTAGCTCATGAGCTGTAGTAAAAGCAGAGGGAAGGCCATCGTCCTCAATGACTGAGCAGCTACGTTTGGGATCACACATGGTGCCGACATCCGCCATTCCCAAAGTATCGCAGGTGGTAGCACCACACAAATCCTGCCAAGAACAAAAAACTATCCTTTAATCTCAGTATTTGTTCATCATTTAAAATGTTACATGGTTGCTACAGCCAACATGTTTCCCAATTATTCATTTCAACTTGAAAGGCAGACTTTCAGAACAGTTCTGATTTGATCTGTTTTATTTATTTACAAAGAGTTGATAACAGGAATAATAATGGAAAAACAACTCAGAATACAGTCCAATATACATTTACCTATCGATAGACCTTGTTAAATTCAGTAGGATTTAATTTTAAGTAGGTTTGTTTCTTTATGCATTTATGGTGGTCTCTTCACCTTTCAGCCAAACCGAGTAGCTTACAAGCAATCAGTACAGGAAGCCCATCGGTGGATTCCCTTTGCTTCAAGTATTTGCAAAATAACCACGGAGGAGGTTTTTTTCTTGATGTCTAAACTGAATAAGGGTTATCCTCTTTGATCTACAAGATACTCCCAACTCTTCTGAGTATGTTTGGCTTTGGAAATATGCACTAAATTACTTCCCACACTGAAGTTTTATCCTGAAGAACTGCAACTAGTCATGGCTGATTTCTAGATACAGTATTTGTCAACACAATGAATTTTATCTGAGATGAAGAATTCCAGATAAAAGAAAGCCAGAAGTCGTCATCATCCCATGTTTGAAAATCTGAACAGATCAGGAGATGAAAGATTTCTGCTTGGTACTGAAAAATGTTAGCCATTTCTTCTTTTCACAAAACAATACAACTAAGTATAGACTAATTAATAAACAAATGTTTTTTCATATCCTCCATGAGAGTTGGTTCTAATACATAATCTATTTCTTATTGCCCTGTTCCTTCTTTGTTCTTGTTGCTTCCAAGGCTGGATTTATTATCCCATGAGATGGTCATTTCATCACCCCCATATCTTAAATATTTGTACTTGAGTTGAACCCATCACAAGCAAAATCCAATAAGCTCAAATCAACAGGATAAGCCAATTTTTGCTGAGAATTGTTAGAGCTTAGTTATAGACAACTGTCAAACGAGCAGCCAATGAGCCAGAGATCAATGCTGAGAGGCTGAAGCTAGTATTCAGAACCAAAGCAGATGAATTGGGAAGTTATGCCAGGAAATAAACTACCATTGCCAAGCTACATGATCCAAGACTGATTAGGATGCTCTTCTTATTCTTTCTTTCCAAGAGACTCAGGACCTGCAAACAATTTATTATCTAGGAAGATGATCTTATGTAAAGTGCGGTGGCTCATTGTAGTTCCAGCAACTCTCAAAAGGTAAATTAGTTCTAAGAAGTGAGAATAATGGTGTAGACAGATACATCATTAATTTAACTCAGTGTCAACTAGAGCATATAAAAATAGACATATAGCTGGAAGGCAAAATCAAAAAATTCCACCTTACTTATTTCGGCCATGTCATGCAATCAAACTCACTGGAAAAGGTAGTTATGTTTGGAATGGTCAGTGCTAAAAGGAAACAAGACTGCCAAAAAACACAGTGGCTAGATTCCATCAAAGCTGACACAGCTGAAAGAAGCTGTACAATATTGGAAAATGTGTAGAGAGCTAATCCACGGAATTACCAAGAATTGGATGTGATTGAACAGATAGCATCATCAACAAGAGTGCTTTAAATCCCAAAGCTGCCAAATGTGAATGCAATCAAAAAATGATTTCATACATTACCCAGAAACAAACCCAAGTTTGCTTTGAATACATTTCCATCATAGTTAGTCACAGTTATCAGACAACTGTGTATATGACAATTGACAGTTATCTGACAACTGTGTAAATGCAATTTGACCCCAACTAAAGACCAAACCAGCTAAGACTTCTCAGAGTTACAATGCCAACATATCCAGAGGACATCAATTTGCAACACACTGATACATCTCTTATGACACATTCATTCTTTACAGGTACTCTTAAAATATCTCAGGTATCTAACTAGTAATGCAATGAATGAAGCACTCCTAAGCGGCAATCCTATTAATACTGGGATTAGGTGGACCTGTGAAAAATACTCATAAATATAGGTTTTAGCAGACATGGCAAACTGGCAAAGAAAAAAAATCTTTCCTAGCAAAGAATACTAGGAGAAGAGTCATGAGTACTATAGCATGGAATCATGAGAAGGAATTGAGAACACAGTTAAAAAATTGAGCAGATTGTGCCAGAAACAGAAGTAAGGCAACTTAAATTTCAATGCTCAAAAAGTCTCTCTAAGTGGAGACCGTTCCTCCTCAGGTGATGCTGATCAAACTTTTGGTCTCCTACATCATGGAAAACATTGAGTGGTGCTCTTTGTCATTCCTTGAATGTAATGCCAACGATTCAGCAAAGATCATTCAAGGGAAAAAAAAGTCATTTCCCCAGCTAGAAACCTGAAGATTAGCTACTTTCTTTACATAAAATACATTACATCTTCTAGGTATGAAAGCTTCACACCATGACAGGCATAGCTGGAAAAGACTACAACCAACAATTCTCTTACCCAGCATCAAGCAGATCATAGGGGAGCCTTCCCACATCCCATTCTTACTGTTGCTGGGATCCAGGATTGACATATCCTGAAGAAGTCAATACACAAGTTAGAGCAAGGGCAGCTTTATTATGTTCTTATTACAAATTGCTTCCATATTCTCTTGTTCAAAAGCAACAAGGAATAGCTTCAGGGCATATCCTGCAAAAATTGACACACATGCTGGGAAGAAAAGATATGTTTAAGTCCTGGGAAAATAGAAAATGGGAAAAGAAACTCAAAACAACTCCATCTCATTGAGCTAGATGTAAGTTGAAGTAGAGAGAGGTTTTGACAGATTTTCAAATCATGTTACAATATCCTACCCACATTAAAATGCATTCCAAGATTTCTAGCCAATCCTGTTACTTGACCTTGGCTCCCTTGAAAGGCTGACGATGTTTGATCTCTATCATTTTCAGCAATCTAGCAACAAATCTACAGAGAATACACTTGGAGTCTAGCCATTGAGATCTGGCCATAATGTCCATAATTATGAAAAAGAATTAAGGTTGCAAAGTCAGGATGTCTATAAAACAATCAGCAAAAAGATCCAGGAGTAGCTAGATGGTTTGCAGACATGGTCTGATCATCACCAAACCATGTAAGATAAAACTGATCCACAAAAGTCAAAGTGTAATAGCACAAAGGTTATTTCTTGTGTGTGCTAGATATTTCTTAAATTTTCTTTCTAATCATTCTCAGTCTAATAGGGAAAAAATACTTTTTTCTCTCAAAGGAGAAGAGTATTTTGGTGGAATATTTATGGGCATAGGAATCTTGGAAATGGTCTTAGCTGCAAGGCAACTAAGTTAGATGCTTCAGTCCAGTTATTTTTATACAGTTCCAACAGTCTTCTATCTTCTCAGTTTTCCATAGTTCAATTCAATCCCGAGGAAGGTATCATTCATTTGCAACAATAAAGTAAATTTAGACACATCATGACAAAAAAATTCTAAAAGAAATATTAAAGCACCTTGAGAATGAGGAAGGGAAAAAATCAGAAAGCTCTTAAACGGGGGAAGAAAACTTGAGGAAAACTGGATAGATTTTGTAATTGGATTAACTACATTTAACATTAATATCATCAATTATCGATTAAAGGTTGGGCCAAAATAGATACAAGACTGACATCCCACTGACTAAGATCTTTTTTTCATATTTCTTGCAAGAAACCCATAAATCAGTCCCAATGGAATTATGTCTAAAAATGTAGCCAGAATTGCTCGGTGCATCTTCCTTCCTTTCTCTTCTCAATGGTCATCTTGAAAATGCCATGTGTCCCTGCAGCATGGACAGGGAGATGGAGGCATGTTGACATCACCTTTTCAAAAAAACACATCTTGTAGCCAGCACACTCCTTTGTGGTAGACGTAAATCAACAGAGCAGATGATCTGGCGTGCACTTTTGGAAAAAATAAAATGAGGAAACTAATCTGACTGAGAAGCCAAAAAAACATCTTCTTCTAGGCAACTCTTGATCTTTAACAGGAAGCCTTTAGCATCACTTGACACATGGAGAAATTAGATGGAGGGAGTCTTTTAATTTTTAAGCCAACATCCAGATAAAAAGGAATCAGCTAGACTGGACTGAAAGGTCCCAGTTTAGAATAGACCAAGATTTTTTTTTAAATGTATACTATAGTGTATTCTACATTACAGCTAGATGACAGATGACTCAACGTTCAAAATGTAAATTGTTTCTTAATTTACCATGCTTAATGGCTGCAGACTCCAACAATTTCCATTCATTCATTCACTCGCTCACTCACTCATTCCTACATTTATTCATTCAATGCTCTGGGTGGCTGTAAAGGTTGTAAAAAATTACAGCCAACAATAGCCATCGAGGATAAACCAAAAGAAAATAATTAAAAGAGATGTCTCAATGAGCCATCTAACTTCCTGATCCTCGGGCAGTTTTCAAACATTTAAAATTAATAAAAGATCTCACCAACACAATCTACACCCTGGCATCAGAACATTTATAAGCATCAAAGTTCTGAGCAAAAGTTTGATCTTGACTGCCTTCCCAAATACGGTAGGGAAGATGCCATGTGATTCTCCAAAGCAATGATGCTTCATAACAGGGTATAGCATGAAATACGATGTAATTGTATTTCATGCTATACCGATGTAATTGATCCAGGACATTAGCAGGAGATAGAACAGTTTTAAAGGGCAGCTGTACATACTAAGCTATACTTTCATCACCAAATTTTGGTGGCTGTGAGAGGGCAGGCTGACTGCAAACTGACCAGCACCTGGGCTGATGGTGCCTTGTCCCTTTAAGACCTCTCTCTAGCCAGCCATCTGTGGCTCTAAAAGCAGAGCAGTGAAGCAGGTGGATGTGGTGTTGTTGGTGTGGCAGTGAATGGGACAGTGGCTTGTGTTCATCTGGGAAACTAAAACATCCTGAAGCAGCCTTGTGTTACCACATTACAGAAATTAGGGCTCATGAAGAGAAGTAGTGGAGGAAGAGGAGTTGGGGAAGAGTGGTATAATAAATTGTGAGTCCTAACTTTTGAGTACTTGTAGGTGTGTTGTCTAGAGACCAGATGGGATTGTGTTGGCTCTCTGGGTTTTGGAACCCACTGAGTGGGTATACGTAACAGGATCCCTGACAGTGAGTGGCAAAACTACCAATTTTTAGCAAGGTAATCAGTTTTGTACCCTGGAACTCATGCCAACATTCAGAATAAATAATTAATGGACCAAAAATGTTCACCTTTGCTCACAGAGTCACTACTACATCACCGCTCTGCCTTTTTGACTCCCCTCTAAACCAAACCATTTTAAAAAGAAAAAGCAAGCCATAAAAGTGGCCTATCAATGGGACATCAGACTGCAAAATTTCATTATTCTGAAGATCTTGCTGCTGGTTTTGAACACTGCTTAGATATAACGAAGAGACTTGCATGGAATTGGCTGTCAGAAGGGGACACTGCAGAAACTCCTTTTAAGCAGAGATTTTCAATTGTGCTGGAACAGGCATACAGCCACCCAGTATTATTCTACAGTGTATATGTGCAAACTAGTCCTAAGTATTTAGAAAGAAACATCATCCGGCAATTTGCATAAAGAAAATTCTGAAGTTAAGCTTCAAGTTCTCAGTTTAAACAGGCTTATTCAACCCAATTCCCCGGGTGAGATCCTGATGATCAAAGTAAATAGTATTGGGCTTCATGATAAAACTCTCAGCCCATATCCAGGTCAGGATCTCAACATCCCACTTAAAATTGCAAGAAAAATTCCATTTTTGTATTCCACTTCTGCTAACATTCACTATATGATATGCTGCACCCCTAAAATATACATTTTAGTCTGTTGTTTTTGAGCCAAGAAACTTTCCAAGATGAATGCCAATAGGGACTGACTTATGGGGCCTTTGGTGCTTCAATAGTCCCGTGGCAGATGTTCCAAACAAAAGTCTTGCTGGGAGCACATTTGTTGGCCACAGGTGGCTTACAAAATGACGCTAAGCTCATTCATTACCATCAGGACATCAAGAAGAGGAACTTCACAGACAATATCCTCTATCTCCTTGTGCAGGCACCAAGCAGATGAGATGCTAGAAAATGCAAGGATACAATCCCTAGGAGCATCCATGAGAGTGAGGCAAGAAGGGCAGATCAGAAATCCGAGGCAACATTGTCCTGTAAATGCTGTGATTTGTGTACTCGAGTCAGACACTGCAACACAAATAGGCAAGGTGGCTACATACAGGGTAAATAGAGGGTAACCTCATCACACATGTGCCATTATTTGGGCATCATCAGAGTATGTTGCTCATATATCCCTGGTAATTTCAGCTCTGTTTCTTACATATGGTCTGTAATAAAATACTCCAATCAAATACAACCCTTTAATTCCACAGCGGTTTCTCTGCCAAGGTTCTAAAAGTAAGCCAGTGCCCAACTTTTATATATAAGGTTGCCACCAGTTCAAAAGCCGGGGAGGGTGGTGGTGGTGATGGTGATGACTTTGAAAGCTGACACACAAAAATAGCATATACTGTATTAGATTTATCTTGGTCTTGGCATAATCAAGATCGATCTGATCTATCAGATTTCCTACTATAAGAGCAACTCCAATGCAAATCCAACTTTTGAACAAGATATTAGTAGCGCCTGCAAAACATTCCAGACTTAGCAGTGTTGGATCTGTACAGTGTATTTTTCCCCTTCCTGTTCTCCCCACCCAACATATCTTGGCAGAGTCTTTCCATATCCTGCACAAAAAGTGTAAGCTAAACATAAATGCATGTGGAACAATCCTACAGGGGCACATCCCCTTCATACGGATTCCCACGTGAGACTACATATCACATCTGCATCCACCTAAAAGCAGCAAGCCCATCTGAATACAATAGGATTGCATTTTAACTGTTATCCTCTTAGGGAGCATATACCAGAAAGTAGACTAGACGAGAACTTTCCTCATTAAGTTAGAGCTTTGTAAGTGGATTTAGACGTATTATTTGCTTTTTAATAGAAAGAAATATTTAAGCATAGCAGCCTCCATGCCTAAGATCTGATACAGCTGATTCTCCAAAAGTAGCTTGACAAAGTACAACTTTTTCTGCAAGGCTGGGACATCCCATGGTTTGGGATTCCCATTTTAGACACATCACCTTACATAAAATATAATCACTGGCATCTTTGCCTTACTTCTTTATCCACCTACCCCTAGCTTTTATAATTTTGGTGTATAGTTCCAGCAATTTTTTTTCCTTAGATTAAAAATGGAGGCCTTGAGAAGCACAACACTTTCTTAGGTGAACAAGGTTCAAAGGAAGCAGATGCCTCTGGCTCAGAGTGGCTAAGTGAGATGCCAAAAAAACCTCCATTAAATGTGTTACTTGCACTTTTCGTCCCATTAACTAATAGATATATAACATCACCCAGCATAAAGGGTAGACAACCATAAGAGAGTTTAATAGCATTTTATGATTTCACACATGCTCTGTTCTCTACGCATCCAGATCAAGAATAAAATTTGTAGATTCCCTTGCAGATATTACATAAACAGTACCTGGGAATTCAGAAGATTCACTTTCAGATTCTTTTCGTGAGCGCTTCAGTTGTTAGATCCTGGAGACTCTCATGTCTCCATATTCCAGTGAGCATGTTAAAAATGTTCAGGAGAGATCATTCCCTTGTCTAGACTAAGCAGAGTGTCTGTGGAGGTAAGAGGGTATTTCCTACTTGACCCCATAATTTGCTCAAGTGTGGTAGGTTCCAATCACGTAGAGATTTCTATATGGGAAAAGTTGTCTGGGGATGGAAGATCCAGATGTAAGGTGTTTTGGTGTTGTTTCATGAAAAGATTTTTGAGCAAAAGCCAAGAAGAATATGAAATCCAGCCTCAGGCTATTTGATTCTAAATCAGAGAGTATGAAGTTCTCAAAGACATTTGTCTGGCCACAGTTGACTCCAGCACACTAAGTTAGATGGATCCTCTGTCTGATTTAAATGCAATTCTTCATACTCACAGTTTCTTCCTACAAAGTCTGTGTGGATACTTTCAGATCTGTAAGTGATATTTTCCAGTCAGATTTATCTGTATTCATTTATGAAAGAAACAGAGCAACCTAAATTATCCTAAGGGCTCTCTAGATCCTGGAGTTGAAATTTCAGTTCCTTTAGAAGACACCAGGAGAGATACTCATCCAAAATTAAAACAAAGCTATCCATCATGATGTAATATGAAGCTGTTCCCAAATGGCCCAAGCTTACTACTCAAAGGAAGGATAGTTTTGGGGTCCTTTGGCTCCAGAAGCTATTTTATTTCAGAACCCTTGAACTGCAAGCACAACTTGAATTAATCTAAGAGCAAAAAAAGCTGTTCTGTGGAAGCTAGCCAGTGTTCATTCGTTTACTCACTCATTGTCTTCCTTCAAAAAAATATGTTTCCTTACGAGCTGAAAGTAGGCCTTGGCTCTTTGCCAAACACCTGCATTGACACACTGACACACTTTCTCTGGGTGCAGGCTGAAATTAGCAAATAGCTCTTAACACACAATCTTTAGGCCTAGGTTCAAGGGTATATTAAGAGCCATAATGAGTCACATCTTTTCTCAGAAGTTATAAAGTCCAAGTAGACTTCCACACAGCTTGCAAGATTGCCTTCTCTGTGTACCAATACTTCTCATGGGATCTCTGGAGGCCTCTAAGTTAGTCCATTAAAATGGATTTTTAAAGTTAATGGAGATCTCTTTTTACAGAGGTATGCTATTAAGATGAGTAGTAAATGAAAGAGGTGAGAGGTAATGGAAGATTTTAAGTCCAAACTCATGCAGCTGTAGGTTGTCAGTACAAAAAAGCTTCCGTATAGCTTGCTCAATGTCAAATGATTATAGAATAATAAAAATCCAGTTGCCTTTTTTGAGAAAGGGTTTCGTGTTTTTTTTTTGCAATTTTGCTATAATCATGACCTGGATGAATGAGAATATACATACATGATTATAGGAACTGTTCTCCAAACCAAATTACCTAGCAATTCAAGACTATCAGTGTCTTCTTTTTAATGATATCATATATATATAGGAGAGCAGAATGAAAAAAAAAAGCTCAGAAGAGAGAGAAAAAAGGAGTTTGACCTGACATGGAAAATCTAAACTGCTTGGATCAGGATAACCAAGGACCGCCTTTCTCTTCTAAAGATGAAAAGGGTGAACACTAATCTGAGTTGACGCAATGCAAGCTATGCAACTGGGTTTCTAATGTTTTTAGCATAGTAAGCAACCTAGAATGCTGGTGAGTTATAATTATTGGAGGAATAACGAAATAAAACTGCAGAACAGACTCAAAAAGGGTGAGATGGGTATCCTCAGCCCTGTTTGCTCTCAATCTCATTGATTATTGACTCATCAGTAGCTTCAATGCTACTTCCAGAAAAATCATCCCGTTAGTGTGGACCAAAACAGGAAAGTTACTTTGGCCCACACCATCTCTGCTTCTCCCACCTTTCCAACAAGGGATCTTCCAATCTGAATTGCCAATATCAAGAGGAGCACGTCTGCCTTTCTGCACACAAAGCATGTGCTTTGCTGCTGAACCTCAGCCCTTTGTTTCTATGCTGAAGTGCAGGGAGAAAGTGAACAGCAATGGAGGACAAACTGTCCCATAGCGCTGCATTTCTTGTCTGTGCATTTACTATATGGAGAACAAGTTGACCCCAAAATAACAAAATCAGAGCAAGCAATCAAATATTATCCTCAACTTGTCCACAACTACAAACTGTCTATCATTTAGCTTCTCCTCTCTCTAGTTTTTAATGAAATGAGAGCTCTGGGTTTATATAACAGTTTTTGGCAGGAAAATAAATGTTATGGTATCAAGAGACCACAGATGGAAGAGTTCAAGAAAGGCAGATGTCTTTGTTCATCTAATGCCCTCACAGTGGGATTTGAGGAATGAATGAACAGCTCGGTAATGCATTGGAAAAGCGCAAGGGGGTATTGTTTGAAAGATGGGAACAAGCTCTCTTAGGATGATGGAGGCCAAACCCAGCCTGAAGAGAGCTCCACAGTCTTCAGAATATTTCTACCAAGAATTATGAGTTAAGCAAATTAAACTTGTAAGCCTCACATTTGCAACTTAGGGCATTTCCATCAAGAACTCTGTGCAGTTTGAAGCCAGCTCCAGACTTTTGTGGTTTCACCATCTTGGCAACGCTCAAGAGGTAAGCCGATTGATTTCTGACTCCTCTACAATGAACGTGAAACTGCAGTGAAGCTCATGTTTTCTTTCCATGGTTGAAGCTCTGCAGAGCTTTTCAGTTTGCAGGAATTCTTGCCTCACTTCATCTGCTCACTTGATTTCGCCCACCTTAACAGGCCTTTTAAAAGGAAAAAGGTTAGTTGTTTCCTTGGCACAGCTCAAACTGCTTTTTTTACCTTTTACTGGGAGGCAGGAAACAAGCAATTTGTTGTTGTGATTCCCTTTGTCCTGGAGTGGAGGTGAGTGAATGTTGATTTCTCCAGGGATTATGGTACTGTCAACTGATAGAAGAGGAAGAAAAGCTATGGACCATCTTCAAATTGACAAGTTGGAAAACAGAAATGATGCCAGCAATGAGGAAGAGAGAGAATATCTTCACCAGAAAATGAAAACACCACAGCTCCATGAAGTATTCATTATTTTTTTTTATTTTTTTTTTGAGCAGTGAGGATTTTAAAATTCGCTGCAGAGAAGCACAGGATCTCCATATTGTTGGAGTAGAAGTACATACTGGGTTAATTATATGGCTTGCTCTGACGTCTGGGAGTTTCACAATTTAAAGCAAGCACCGTAAGACAAGGAAATACTTTGCATCTGGTCTACAGCAGAATGAAGGAGATGGTTTTTCTGTCTTCCCCATACTGGCCATGATCTTGATGGAACTTGGTTACCTCTTCTGAAACTAGTGGTAGTAAAACAGTTTCCATTGAGGGTAGACATGACTACTTTTTGGAAAAGTCATCTCAGAAGCATCTTAATCTTACCCACGCACCATGCTGTGACCCCAACAGAAACTCTTCTCCCGGTAAGATAAAATCTTTATAATCCATAATTTTATAATCTATAATAAGGGTGCAACATTACTCAATTAGCATTACACATTGGCTGTGTTCAAAAATACTTTTAAGAAGTGCAAGTAATGTGGTCCATGAAGCCTAGCAGTATTCCTTTTGTGGCCCTGTAGAGCCAACTATGAATGAATGGGGCTCAAAAGTTTTGAAATTTGTTTGGGCACTGGGGGGAAGGGTTGAAGACTTAAAGGGTAAAATCAACACAATAAGGCTCACAAATACAGATGCATAGACCTTTATGCAATTCCCAATTATTTCCTCCCCAAAACAGGGAGTGGCCTTGCCTATTTTGGGGGGCAGCCCTCAACATGTCACGCCTTTAGAGACAGTGACCCTTCAGTTGAGAGAAGTTTGTTCCCCAACCTAACTGCTACAGACACACAGTATGCTGTGCATAGTTAATTTTAACCTCGGTTTATTTGTCTTCATTGAGAAGTCTGATGTGCAAATCCTGCCCATTTTAATTGTTATGGTGTTTATGGATATGCATGTGTGCATTTATGGCAGGAGCCAATTTGATGTAATGGTAAAGGCATCAGGCTAGATTTTGGGAGTCCCACCTTAGGCACAAAGCCATCTGGGTGACCTGGGGCCAGTCCCTTTCTTTCAGCCACAGGAAGAAAGCAAGGGCAAACCTCTTCTAAAAATCTTGCCCAGAAAACTGCAAGGACTTGTCTAAGCAATCACAAAAGATTGACTTGAAGACATCAAAAAAATGGTCTTATGCAAACTCAGAACATAACTAAGCAGGCAAGTAAGCATGTGCTCTTAACATAGCCATAGTTAAATCCCTTTCACAAGCTTAACTTTTACAACAGTGCCTGGAAGCGTGAACTTGTTTCTGAGTTGGACCATTTTAATTTTTAATTAGAGTTGGGTAGGACATTTCGATGACAGAAAGTTCTTGCGAAAACAGCATCCTTTCTATAATTAGCTTTCAAGGGAGGATGACATTCTGGTCTTCTCCCTGATTAGGTCAAAGACGTTACTCATACGACACCTATCTCCTTCCAACCTGAAGTAGAACAGTGTCACACTTGATCCCACTTCTTTACCACAGTTAGCGAGAACCAAGACATAGCACCTGAGCTGAATAAAGGTCAGCTCTCCATCCACTCGTCACGGTCTCTAAATATCTCCAAACTTGCAGAGATCCATTTCGTGAGTTCCCCAAAATATTTATTTCTTAGAGAAAAAACAAAACAAAACAAGAGGTGAAATTTCTCCTCAGCTCCGGGATTACATTCTACAGAATGAGAAATTAGGAACAAATTAAAAAAACACTTCTGTTTTAAGAACATGGTTTTTCCTCTTTTTTTTTTTTGTCTGTTTATTGTTATTACAAAAAGCAGGAAAGCATAGTTTCTGATTTCTGAGACTCAAACACACTTATCTTCATCCTCTGCAAAGAATTCTCTCACCATCCCAAAAGCTGTGTCGCTGTTGTCACATTCATGTCATCGGCTACAGTGTCGTGATACAGTCAAGGTGAAGCATGCTGATGCGAAATCTTCCAGGACTCATTTGGCTAAAACAAAGGACTCACCCTCTGAGCCTGTAATGCACATCATGTGAAGTTTCTACGTGTAGTTAGCAAATGTGCTAACTTTCATTTTAGATGGAGTAGAAGGGAAAAGAGTGGGACTATGTCTTATGTCTTCACTCATCACCTTCTGGAGATCCTATTCTGTATCCCAAAATACTAAGGCCAGTGACACACATTGACATGTCCTGCCACTCCAAAAAACAATGATGTGTTTGTTTAATGACCTTCCCGTCACCCCCTTTTGTTTAGCCCACGCAGCTTACAGGCCATCAGCAGCTCTCCAACTCTCTTTCTTCCACCTCCAGAGTCCACCGAAACTGAACAGGGTGCAACTGGAATGGCACATAACGCCTATTTATTAGACTCTGGGAGATCATTAAATACCAAGTTATCTAAGAACGTCTTTGATTTATAGATGTTACCATCTATTTCTATTGCTGTTTGGTTGGCTGTTTTATGCTTTTTCCTATGATTTTATTGGAGGGGGAAACTGCCCATTTGTCATTGGTATGCAACAGAATTAGCATTACGATTGTAAACCACAAAGGGGCTTGGGGCAGGCAGATTGTGGCAGGTAAAAAATTAACTAAATGGAGGGTTAAATAAAGAAACACACCACTGAAGTTTGACAAAGCAATTGCCCTTCCTCCCAAAAAATATGAATGGTGGGTTTTGTACCATTTTAAGGAAAGAACCCCATGAAACATCGTGTGCCAGTCTTAATAATATGCTTATCACACTTGGAAAAATGTTCTACTTTCCCTTTCGGTTATGGTTTTGATGATTAGATAGTAGAGGTTATAGAAAGAAGAGCAATATGTTACTTTATAGAGAGGGATCAAAGCATATTTGTACTTATAACTGTTGTAAAAGAATATTAGAAGCCACTTCTTTATATTTTCTTTCTTTTCTCTTTTTCTTCAATGTTTTTCTGTTCTTTTCTTGCACTTTTTGCTTTTTCTCTGATTTCTTTTTTCTTCCTTATTTTCTATTAGTTTGTCTTCTTGTTTAAACATTTTAATAAAAATTATATGCAAGGAGTAGGGAAAAAAAAGTCCTACCTTCCCATAGAAAAATCAGCAAGAAAAAAATCCTGAAAATCCACATCTGTTCCACAACTATGGGTTGGCTACATCATGTCTGCATGTAATCATCTAAGTTGGCTGGCACTCATCCATAATCATCATCAGTTTTATGTTGTTCTAGATCATATCCTGTTCCTCTTCCACAAACAATAGTATTTTTTAGACCAGGGGAGTCTGACCTTAGCAACTTTAATACGCATGGACTTCAACTCCCAGGTTTCCTCAGCCAGCATAAAGCCTTGAAAAATAAGGTGAGCTCAATAAAGTAAATGGAAATGATAGCAATTGGACTAAAGCTTTTGTGGTACCAAGTGAGAAAACCTCAACAGATGTGTCCAAACACCTCCCACAAACGTAACTGATATTATTGCCATGTCTTGGAATGTAACTTACATTCAGCTTGAGCATACCAAAGTAGTCCTCAGTGAAGTAGGAAGCCCATTATCTGCTTAAACCCAGTCCAGGCAAAAAGAAAGCAAATCTCTCTCCCTTTTCTCTGAGGGATGATATGGATTCACAAAAAACTAAAAACTTCTTTTCCCAAGAAGCTATAACCAGTCACAAAGAATGCTATAACCAGTCACATCAGCATCCACAAAAAGAAGTGAAGGGCCATACCAGGATGGCACTCAAAAAAAAATTCCAACATTTGACCTCAGGATTTTCAAGAATCTATGAGGACCGGTGATGTTTGAACACAATACAACTGAACCCATCCATATTCCACCCCTGATCTCCATGGGTTTGTGAAGGCTATCCTGCAAGCCTCAAATGAAAGGAAAAGAAACCACATTGCAATGAGTAAAGTAGCAAAAACTCCTCTAATTAAGAATAAATCACAGGATTTCCCTTGAAGGACAAAGAGTCAGGCAATCAGATAAACAAAGTTGTTTACCCAAGCAGTAAATAAATCTTCCCATGAAAAATTAAGCTTGGAGGAGACCTCCAGGGAAGAAATGAAAAGCAGAGCCAATGATGCCAGCAGAATGAAGAGCCGGCAACTAAACCAGCTTTTTGTAACTCCTCTCTGGACAAGGAGAATACTTGGGATTGCCCACAAGCGCTTCATACAGTAGCTCCTTACAAGGAGACAGCAAGACAGTGGTCCTTTGCAGATATAGAGCTCTTTGAGATGAGGAAATATCCATCTTCTTGCTCAAACCACAGTCAGCATCTTCAAAAGGACACTGGATTTGCATGCTTTTTTTTCTAATCACTTTCAAACATTGCTTATGACCTGCTTTTTAGCTATTAGGAACCTGTAGATTGATAGATTATATGGCACTGGGTGAGTTTGCTTTAATTCTTAGTTTTGAAGTTGTAAATACAAGTTTAAAGACTTAAAATAATTTTCTATTGGAATAATTGACAAAAGGAATAAACAGAAAAGGATCTTGAATTCTAGAAAGTTGCAAATGGAGTAAAGGTCCAGATGGCTTTGAAATATAATTTTGGAATTAATCATGAGAATCCTTCATGTGTTTTGAATCCTCTTAAAAATATTATAGGATAAGACTTTGAAGGATGGACACTAGGGAGAACCAGAAGGAATTAAAGATTACAATTAAAGGAGAAGAATACTTACATTTGACTTATGAATACAGAACTAAGCAAAATATTTTAATATTGGACATACTGACTGATACTTTTTAATAATGGACTTAGTTAATTTTAAGAATATCTGCCTCTATAGATAGATTGTATTTAAAAGATGTTATGGAAGAGGATCAAGTTTTACCAGATGAGATTGAGGTTGATCTGAAAGTGTATTTAAAAATGACAGACTACAAGAATAATATAGGGAAAAATGTTATGCTGAACTTAAAAAAGAAACCAGCTGATGTCTTAATAATTAAAAAGGACATACAAATAATGAGCATCCCAGAAAATTTTCCTTATATTGGATTTAACAAAAGACGTTTGTTAAAGCTTTGAAGAATTTTGTGAGAAGAGACAAATAAAAAATTTAAAGAAATTGAGTTCTAGGATATCATTTGAAGGAGCTAAAGATCCCTTATTAAAAATAAAAGGAAGGAATTTGAAGTTGGTTTATTTGATTGAGGATAAAATACATATGTTGTTATTTCTGGTAACTCTTAATGGACTTTTGCTGATCAGGACTGAATGATAGATAAGAGATGGGATATGGAAAGAAGAAATCATGTGTTATATTTTAAGAAAAAGTGATAAGTTACTAAAATGAAGGGGAGAGCCATTTATATATTACTTTTCTTTTTCTTTACTGTATTGGTTTTTTCTTTTCTATTTTTCTTTCATTTTTTACTTTCTGCATTTTCTATTCCTTTTTAATTTATATTTTTTATTTTTGATTATAATTTTAATAATCTTATTAAAAATAAAAAAGAAAATTCTTAAAAAAGAAAAAATAAGCTTGGAGGGAAATAAATACAAAAGAGGACGGTTGGAAATGCTTCGGAGAAGGGGGAAAAGCTCCAGTCGCTCTCAAGGCTCTTTGGACCTTCTTTCAATCAAAGTTTTGAAAGAAATGATTGCAGTATCCAGTTGTTTGAGTGAGTTCAGAAAAGAAGGCCATTTCCTGGCTCCATTGAATATATAAGGAAACAAGAGCACTGAATAAATACAGTCTACATAGGAACAGTCCAAGGGTTCATATACACCAGGTCTCTTGCTTGCTGTTTTTTTATGCAGATAGTCCTCAACTTAGAACCATAATGGGGCCTGGCAATCATGGTTGTAAGTCCTGAGAGCTGTAAAGCAGGTCGCCCACATAACCAACCCCATTTTATGACCCTTTTTGCAGCGGTCATTAAACAACCACTATGTTCATTAAGCAAATCCATTGTTCACTGTGAGGTGTGAGGGGGGGTTGTCAAAAACTGGAAGCAAACACCAGGTTCTGACCAAAACATCCAAAATTGCGGTCACTTGACTAGAGGATGCTGCAAAAGGCTGTAAATGCAGGTTGGTTGCCAAGCACCTGAAATGAAGTCACATGAGAGGGGAGTGACATGTCAGAACTTCCGAACTGGGTCATAAGTACTTTTTGGGGGACCCGACAGAACTAAGCAACCAGTCATAAATAGAAGACTACCTGTATTTAGAGCAAATCTTTGTCATGCAATTCCCATCGTTTCTCAGAGTTGTAATCACCTAACCACACAGCCCAAGTTCAGGAAAATTACTACTCAGTAGTAATTTGAGAGACTTAACTGCTTCTAATCATGGAGAAGTTCTTCATTTGGCCATCCATCCTAACTTCTTAATACTTCTTGTAACAAGGCAACCCCTGAGTCATGGAACCCCAAATAAATGCTTTGTCCTAAATTTGCTATCTGATCAGAGAGGAACCTTACCTTTGGGATAATCAGCAACCTGGCACCCTTCAGATGTTTTAAACTTTAACCCTTGTTGGGCAAGAAGTGGTGGCAATGGGAGAGGTGGAATAACTCTGCAGGCAAAGGCTGCCTATACTTGCTCTAAGTCAAACATAGAAGAAGTAGAGCTACAAGAAGCATAAAGAAAGTCTTTCAATCCGCACTGGTTATGTCTTGTGTACATTGTACAAGTTTTCCCCACCCCTTTGTTTGTCTCCCCTATAAGTGAAACCTTCTGTTGCATTTACAGATGGAACTATTCAGAGCAGGAGATGGTAGGCACCTCTAGATCATCCACTGAGCAACAAGACTGAAGATCTAGCAGCTGGAAGAAAGAAAGGATTTTGACATCCCCTTGGTAATTGTTGTAGTTCTTGGCCAATTCCAAGTCTTCTGAATTCTGCTCTTCTCCTGTGACCTATGTATTGGTTTGGCTAAAAATTATACTGAAAATGTTCCACCCCAAAAGAAGGTTCAAAAGGAATTTCAGGTTTATCAAATTTACAGCCAATGACTGCAGAGAATCATAAACAAGCTTTGCTGGCAAAGTTCCCTGTCCTAAGCCCTGAAATGATTTCCTGCCTTTCCACAGCAAAGCAAGACCCTCTAAGGTTTCATTGGCCCATATGGCTCATCCCTCTAAATGACAGCACCCAGCTTATCTCGCCTGAGGAGCATCACAGCCAGACCTAGTGAGCTGTAGGATTTCCTTGTTTCACCCAAGGAAAACCCAGGGTGTAGATTCAACTGGGAAGTAATTCCAGGATGAAGGCAAAAGCCAAAACCTTTTCTGTGCTGCTAACAAGGAAACCAGCTGGACATATCCATGAAGTCACCAGGCTGACTTACCTGACCTCCCCCAGAAGCATTTCCACACTAGCACGACCCCCCCTAGCATGATGCCAAGCTTTACAGTATCACAAATATAGACAGGCAATGGTCTCAATCCCTAATGGGCACATGGTTCAAAGGATCTTTGGCAGCAACCAGTCTCTTCCCTCAACCCACCCACCCCATGCTTACTTGGAAGCTACATCCCCAATGATCACACTGTGCTTTGCTCCCAAGGAAAATTCTTCTTAGATTGAGACTGCTGCCTGAGAGAGATCAGGAAGAAACCCAGAGGGGGAGTAAAAATGATTTCACCACCCTCCTCCTCCCCACTCCTCAAAGGTGCACATCATCTGCACCACATCTGGGATTCTTGCAGTGCCTCCTCCTTGCCTGCTCGGGCTGCGAAGACGGAGTCTTTCCGCCGTGTATGGGGCGGCGGGTGCGCGGGATGGGGGGCACTTAATGCTTCTGGAGGCGGCGAAGGGCGAGAGCATCTCTTCTCCCACCCCTTCCGCCGGGGGGGGCTTCAAAGCAAAGCCGCGCAGCCCTCCAGGTATCTGGAGAGGAAGAGATGGGAGCCCCCAAGCTGGAGAGGATGCGGGAGCCCTGCACCAAGGCACCGCGGCGGGCGAGAGCGCAGGGAGCGGAGCCGCCGTCCCCGTCCTTCCCCCGCCATCCCGTCCCGCTCGCGCCCCCCACCTGTTTGGTGAAGAGGATGGCGGTGTCCCAGTACTCGGGGTGCTTGTCGCTGCCCTTGTTCCACTTCTTCTGCCAGACGCAGAAGTTACGCAAGGTCAGCGCCGCGTTGGCCGTCACTTTGGGCCCCTTGTCGTCCTGCCCGATGACCATGAACTTGACCACCGCCAGATTGATGGGGTTCTGGATGCTGGGGTGCCGGTAGAGCCGGGCGGCCGTGGCCATCAGGGTCAGCAGGTAGTGCTGCAGGTCGTCGCCGTGGAACTTGACCATGGACTCGTCGGCCACCACCAGCGTCTCCACGTACCTGGGGATGGAGACGAAGCGCTTGGCGCGGCCGCTCTTCCGGGCCGCCGTCTCGTTCTGGCCCTGCCGGCCCCCTCCGGGCCCGGAGCCCTTGTACTTCCGCAGGGCCTGCAGCAGGGCCGGGTGCGAGGCGGAATCCACCCCGCAGCGAGAAGTGGCCGCGGCGTGGCGGGGCGCGCTCCGCCGCTGCAACAGGTGCGCCCCTTGGCTGTTGCGCAGCGCCCGGCCGGGCTCGCCGCTGCCGTTGCGGACGGGGCTGATGAGGTACTCGGCCCCGCGGTAGCCGAAGGCGCCGGTCAGCCCTCCGCAGAGGCTCAGGGCGGCGAAGGAGTCCCGATCCGAATTGACGTCGCCGGAGTAGAAGCAGCGGCGCAAGTCCTCCGGCTCGGCCCGCCGGGGGGCGCCCAGGTGCTGGGTGGCGAAGGCCGGCGCCAGAAAGCGGGCGTCCGGCCTCAGGTTCAGGTAGAAGTCCTCCCGGAAGGCGCTGATTTGGAAGATGGCCCCTGGCTGCGGGGGCTCCTCCGCCCCGCGCTGGAAGTACTGCCGCCCGTTGAGGTCCGGGTCCAGGCGGAGGGGAGTCACGATCTCCGTCTGCGGCGGCGCGGCGCCCAGGGCGGGCAGCAGGGCCAGGCAAAGCCAGAGGGAGCCCCGCGCCGGAGGCGGCATGGCTCGCCGGGCCGGTGGGGAGATGCTGGCGGGGCTGCGAGGTCACTGGCGCATCCGCCCGGCGGCCGCGGAGCCCCAACCGGCGCCCGATCCGCCTGCGGGGCTGCTCGGCTTCACAGAGGCATCTTCCCCGCGCCCAGCACCTGGGTTATCCGCGCGGCGCTGCTCGTTGCGGCTTTATATACATCGCTGTCGTGTGCCAACTTTCCCCCCGACGGAGCCGAAGGTTTGCGCTCAGACGTTCTCTCTGCTTCCAAGGGGAGGTGCTGAAAGCTCTTATTGGGTCCGCCCGCAGCCACTTGAAGCGCGCGGAGTTCCCCGCTGGAGCTAAGCTCGGTTCCGGGGCCGCTGCGCCCGATTTAAAGAGCCAGCCGCGCCGCAGCTTGGCCGGATCGCCCCAGTTCAGCCGACCGGGACGACTCTCCCTCTCGCCCCGCACCGCCCCGCTTCCTCTTCTTCTTCTTCTCCCGCTTGCTCTCTTTTTTTAAGCGGGGACGATCTGCGTCGCTGCCGCGTTCGGCGTGCCTTTTTCTGCACTCGCTGCAGCCGGTTTGCGCTTAGCCCCGTTTCAGAGCAGACTCTCTCCTTCGCTCCCTCCCTCCCTCCCTCTTTCTCTCTTATTCTCGCTCTCTCCCTCTCGCCCATTTCTCTCTAATCATTGTTTCTCT
>JANHZU010004955.1:0-27560 GCA_032468055.1 Acrochordus granulatus | reverse complement strand
CCTGCGCATTATGTGGCCAAAGCACTTGAGCTTCAGCTTCAATATCTGTCCCTCCAAGGAGCAATCAGGGTTGATTTGCTGTAGGACTGACTGGTTTGACCTCCTTGCCGTCCAAGGGACCCTTGAGAGTCTTCTCCAACACCACAATTCAAAGGCATCAGTTCTTCGATGCTCAGCCCGTCTTATGGTCCAGCTCTCACAGCCATACAGTAATGCCTTGACCTCGCGCAAAACCACGAAACAGCCCCGTAGCACCCTACGCTGATCTGAGCTGCCATCGCAGAGGCATTGTCTTTCCGACCACAGTGCCAAGCCGTGAGCCTCTCTCTGCTCAGTGACCCCAGAGGGTGCAAACCAGGCATGAAACGAAGCCCAAACGACCGCCGGGATGGAACCGTTGCCTCCGAGTAAAGGCGTCAAGAAACGTCGTGCACGAAGAATAACCCCACTGTCCTGGGTCTAAAAAACGGAAGGTTGCTCAGCAAGGGCCGATTTGCACGCGCTATTTCGGTGGGAATCCCTGCGCTTTGAAGCGCAACCCAAGCAAGGAATGACCTTCAGGCAACATCGTGGAAAGCAGCGCAACCTCCCGTTGAGAGACGCCCCTCTGAGAAATGCGTGACGTGGCTTATGGATGTTTGAACTTGGAAAGCGGAGGCCATCATCTCCGGCAAGGAACGGTTTCCACTGGGTAGCCGAGTTACCCTGGGTCTGGAGGGGGGCGATGCGGCCTCTCGGATGCTGCGCAGTGCCGCACCGAGCAGCTCCCGGCGAGCATCCGATCACTGAGCGGTCCCCGAACAGGTGCACTGAGTTGCCCCGCCTCTGTTTTGCAAATCAGGAGGAAATGCGCATTCGCCAGTCCTCTTTCCGAAGACCTTCCCCGTCGGAAGGGCTGTCCGGTTGTGAGAAACCAAGCGAAATGGACCTCAGACTGGCCCGTCACCAGTGAGCCCCCGCGCATCAGACTGACCAGGGACCCAAGTCTCTGCCCACCGGGCGGAGCGGCTCCTGTTTAAAGGACGCGCATTATTTCTGAAGGACAGTGCTCTGCCCTTTGGGGGAAGTATGCATTTGCTCTCCCTTTGGAGCTGAAGGGAAAGGAGGGGTGCCAGCGCGTCTGCCAAGCGGGCAGCGTCAAAAAGGCCCCCACAACAGTGCAATTGAAGCTGTCACCTTGCCCCCTTTGATGACAGGCAGTCGTCGACTAACGACCGCAATTTGCCTAAGTCGAGGCACCCACAGGAGCAGACCCATTTTACAGCTATCGTTAAGTGGGAACCCATTCCCCATTTTTTGCCAGAAATTGGCAACAAACACAAGAAGCTGGCAAATCACATGGCAAATCACATGACAGTCGCGCGCTCACCGGACACTGCCACCAGTCATCAAAGTGAGCCGCTCGCCAAACACCCAAATTGTGGTCATGTGACCACGGGGAGGGTGGGAGCCTGACATTTTCCCACAACTGAAAGTACTTTACAGGCGATAAGGCCCCCTTTCCGAGGCCGCTATTAACGCCAAACGGTCATTAAACCTCTGGTCATTAGTTGAGGACTGCCTGTATCTCTGCAAACAGCCTGACGACAGGATTGTAGATCCGACACTTAATGATCTATTGAGGGTCTCACTCGAAATCATAAGCAGCACCGCTCCGCCCAACTTCAAAGAGAAGCAAAAGGACTTGGTGCTCAACAGAATCAGCCAATGGACGGGGCAAATATTTCCTTGGGCTTCATTGATGTGAAGTTCAGCCCTCGCTCGAATCCGGTGTAATGATAAGTATAAAACCATAACTCTGAAGGGGGCAACCCTGCCCGAAAAATAAGCAGGAATTCACATTCTATTGCGCCAATCTCAAAGGGACAGTGCCCCCTGCTGGTTACTCTGTGAAATAGCACGGTGCCCATCAATGTTTTCCGTTGTGACCAATCACGCTGTGCAGGTCAGTCCTAAGAGGGAAGGGAGTCAGCAAGAGAGTCAAAAAAACCCTGCTGAACAGGACAGCACTTCCCAGGGAAAACATGTTGGATGGTGCTGCAAGCTAAGTTGGCATTTCTTTAAAAACAACGGTCCGAACGAGTCATTCATTCATCCGTTCCGCAGTAATCAACCAAAGAGAAGCCCCGAATGCGTACATTAAGGGGAGCAACACCTCAAGGTTGAGAAGGGTTTTTCCGAGCAATTTTCTAAGAGGCTTGTAGAGTCTGAGTGGGTCTCAACCTCGCAACTCGAATTTTTTCAGGCCAGCCCCCAGCTGGTGACGGAATCTGGCTGATTTGACCTGATCCAGATCTTCCGAAGGGGCAGATCTGGTGAGAAATTTCCCAAGGACATCAGAACTGAAGGCTACCCCAAGAAATCGGGGGAAGTAGCCACTCTGCAAAACGGCAATAAGAAACCATGTCTATATTATTGCCCAGGAAAACACAGCGACGCAAGAAGGAAGCTTGATCTGGTGGAATATTTATTATCTAACACTTTCCGATGTCTTTATTTCATTTCTGCCCAAATGCCTTTTTTATTAATTGGGTGGGCATATTGGACAGTTGCCCTTTTCCGCAAGTTTTCTTTTTTCTTATTTTCCTTGCTTTCTTTGTAATTTTGCAATAATCAGGATATTCAATGAAGTGGTCATACGGAGCAGTTACAGATTCAAAGAAGGTTACATAGCTGGGCTGTACAGGTAGTCCTCAATTTATGATCATAATTGGGACCAGAATTTCTATCGTTAAACAAGATGGGTCTTTAATGAGTCACATCCAGATTTATGATCTTTTTTTGCAATGGATGTTATGCAAATCACAGCAGTTGTTCAGTGAACCAGGTGGATGTAAAGCAAATCTGGCTTCCCCCATTGCCAGAAGACTGCTGGAAAGGTTGCAAGTAGTAATCACTTGACCCCAGGATGCTGTAACTGTTGTAAATATGTGCCAGTTGTCAAATGCCCAAATTTGGATCACATGACTATGAGAATGCTGCAACAGTTGTAAGAGCGAGGACCAGTTCTAAGTTGTTTTTTTTCCAATGCTGTTGCAACTTCAAATGGTCACTAAACAAACAGTCGTAATTTGAGGACTGCCTGTAAACATCTAGATGATCTCTGGAAAGCAACAGCAAGCTAGTATTTTCTGAATTAACGGCTGTGCGGATCTCAGCAATCCAGATCCGGTAATCCTACGGAGGATCGTGTTTTTATCGATGATGAAGTAGGAAGATGATGTCTTCATTCCAAGAATCAAAGCAGTTATCTTCCAGATAACAGTGGCAGAGGAACATGAGCTGGACAGTGCTCTCGTATGGAGATCTTGCTTGTGGCTTCCCGCTGGCTTCTGATTAGCCCCCTTGAAGCAGTATTTCTTGTGGGCAGATGGATTTTCGGTGTGGTTCTGCTCTCAGTCGTCCACTTTCTCTCTTTTCGCAGGACAAAAGACTTAAGGGCAATACTGACACCTAGTGGTAGCAATGTCAAAGTGTTGGTTGCTCACAATATTTGTTTTCTGTGGGTAAATTGGATTAAGCTCAGGGTAAGAACAGGGATTCAGTAAGGAAATGTCAAATCAAGCTCTCTAAATCAATACATTAGTGTGTATGGATGTATGCACAGATATATATGTGGGTATAGATGGATATACCGGAGATGGAGATATAGTAGAGACCTACACATGATTGCAGACTGGAAGCAACGCAGCATCGATCATGCTATTAAAGCCACCACCTTGACCTTCTTGACCTGCCCTGCAGACAGCCCTGTAAGGAGGCATTAGAGGACTCGTAGTACACGGAGAGCAGTGGGGCAAAACTCTCCGTTTAATGGGGAAAATCTCTTCCCTGACTCTGAATTTTAATTTGGGGATTACCGTTTCCAGCTTTATAAAAAGCGACACTCGTTGTTACTGTACCTAGCTCAGATCGCAGCCCCTAGTTAATCTCAGTGGTTCTCAAAAAGTGCTCCATAGAGATATACCTGATTTCTTCTTGCATGTGAAATTAACAGAAAACTTCAGGGCTGGCTGTTAAACCCAAAGAACATCAGATGAAAATATTTGTAGCTGAGGGTTTATGAGTTCATTCATGAGAAACGCCTGAAAGAAAACCACTAAGCTCAGAAAGCACCCAGGACTCCAAAGAACCTCCTCAAAGAAGGTGGATGGCAAATCAAATCCCTCTTCCAGATTCAAGCCCACCTTGAGATACAAAAGCCCCTAATATGTGCTTGGGGCTAGTCACTCTTTTCACTCGTCACCCCAACCTCCTCACCAAGTCATTGGGGGGGAAATAAGAGGAGGAACATTCCTTGGTACCCTGGGAGTTTGGTTGTTTTCTTGCAGATGTTTCACTACCAAACTGGGTAACATCACCATCATCATCAGTTTCTGCAGGAAACGACTGCGGGAAAAGAACGAAGCTCGGAGAGCACTAAGGGCGCCACGGTTCAACCCTGAGTTACAAATATTATCTTCTGTCGGTACTCCCTACTCCTTTTGAGTACCTGGAGGAAGACCAGACTTAAGGCTCACCAATAAATAAAGTCATCAGAAGTTGAGCTCAGCTCTTTACCTCTTTATACCACACATGACCCATTCCCACGCATGTGTAAGCGTGTGCACACGTCCACGCAGATTGAAAAGTAGAAAACACATCCTACAAAAAAGACAGCCAGAAACCATACATTGTTACCAAGACAGCTAAAGAAGTTTTTAACTTTCAACATCTGGGGAGACAAAGCATCAAACCTTCAAAAGATGTCTCAGCCCAGGAATGTCTTCAAGAAAAGACATTCTTGCCGACTTCAAGAAAAGCAGGAAGGCCAGGTCCTGTTTCCTAATTTTTTAGTGCAATGTTCTGCCAACTGGCAGGTTCGTCACTTAGGATGTGACAGCTCCTTAGAATGTGACTCCGTGCACATATCAAGTAAGTGTTTTAACGCCACAGACTCTTTGCCTTTTGGATGCTAATGACTGACATTCCGGATTTATTGGCACATGACTTTGGACACACCGCTGCTGTTTGTGGCATTTCATTCACAGGAGCAAAGTGATTTGTTCTTTGGGAGTTGTCAGCTTTCAGAACCATTTTCTTCTGATGTCCAAGGCTTTCTTTAAAAAGTTGTGCATTATTTAATGTACCAGAGCTGACACCGGTGACAGACTGGCCCCTGATAGGTTTTTTTTCCAGGAAAAAAATTGCCCCAATTGTGGGCAATTTTGGGCACAATTGTGGGCACAATTGTGGGCACAATTTCCCCAATTGTGGGGACAATTGATGGAAACAATATCCAATCCAAGGAGGGACATTGTTTAGAGTGATTTTCATTTTAAGATGGGGGGCGCGGTGGCCGGCGGTTAAGACGCTGGGCTTGTCGGCCAGAAGGTCATCAGCCCCAGCTTGAGACCCAGGCACTGCATAATGGGTGAGCTCCTCTAACTGCCCTGGTTCCTGCCAAACTAGCAGTTGAAAGCATGTAAAATCCAAGTAGATAATTAGGTACCACCTAAATTGGTGGGAAGGCAACAGCGTTCCATGCGCCTTGGCGTACAGTCATGCTGGCCACACGACCACGGAAGCGTCTTCGGACAACGCCGGCTCTTCGGCTATGAAACGGAGATGCGTTGGACATGACTGAAAGACTAAAATTAAGGACAGCCATGTCCCCTCTGGTTCGAGAATTTGTGTTTATAAATGTTGATTTAATCGGGTAAGCCTTCCACCACAGAAAAAAATTACAGTTGGGTTTGAACGTCGGGAAGCATCTTGATTCACCCTTAAAGAAATGATCACGCCTGGCATTGCCAAAGAAAGTGGCAATTAATCAACCATTAATTAAGATTAATTAAATTAATTAATCTTAACTCTCCTTTCCAGATCCAGCTAACATCCAAGAGCAAACGAGGAGAATCGCTTGATGGGTGTTGCGTTTCGGACAAAAGGGCTGCATTCACACCAAAGGCTTCACCGAGAATTTATCTATGTGCAGAGTTTGCATAATATATGGAATATAACGAGCTTAGTTGCACAACACCAGCCCCTGCGGTTCACACTTTTACGCCCACAAGGTTAATGCTCATTGAGCTCAGTGCGTTGTGTGAATGCATCTACTAAATCTTTGCCTGCCTGGGATAAGTCAATTGCATGAGCACCGTCCTTGAGAAGCACGTGTGCTCTCTAGAAGGTTTTTGATTTCTCAGGAATATTAGAGTTGACATTCTTGTTGATATCCAGTTTTGAGAGAAGGGGACAGACAGGCAGAGGCGCACCGAAACTTGTGTTGCTGATAATTTGCAGGCAAAGTTTGACTGATGTGATTTGAATTAATGTTGACCATCAAATACCTCCTGAAACGTAATTCTCATCAGTGTCGGGGATGAGTAGACCTCCGTCCTTACCCGCTCTGAAATTGGCTGTTCTGATATTATTTCTATTTCCCTGATTAAGAAGAGCAACTAAACTTGACTCGAACTATCCGCAACTACCCTGCAAACTTATTTCAATAAATGAGAAGGTGACTGAGGCTAGCCAGAATTCCTGGCTAACATTTGCAACCAAATGTATTAAAGAAAATTGGGGGGGTGTTCCAAGAATCAGAATCTGCCATAGCTGTCCTCAAAATCAGAATTGGGCAGAAATAGCCATTATTTTCCAAAACGTTGTCTGCAGATATCTGAAAGACCCTTAAATGCCGCTTTAAAGCCAAGGATGTTTTTGTCAACAGTTGTCTCAGACTTGCTGGTAAACCACAATGGAATTGTCTGACTTGGCGATCTTTAATAACCATCATGCTAAGCCATGGCTGGTTTTCATCACAAAGAGGTTCCCTTCAAAATATTAATCGGTAAACCAGGGTTTGTTTTAAGTGTAATTAGCAATCCACAAGGACTCAGTTCATACAACTTGCTGAGCTGAAAAAAGAGTTTACGATTTTGAATGTTGTGTGAACTTCTACAGTGTAGATCTTGCTCAGAGGTGGAAGAATCCCAGGATGGGACTAGAGTCAACCCTGCAAATCAGGGTACGTCTTCTGGCCTCCTCACCTTCCAACAACTGCTTCTTTATGGTCTCCCAAAGGTTAACAAGCTTTAGCAGAGGCTCTGACAGAGCAATTTTGTTTATTGCACACAAAGCTCTTTGCTCAATCTCAGCCAAATGTAGGAGTGAAGACAACAATCCCTGGACTTTTCTCACTTGATTGCAAAAGGTTTATCAGGAGGCCAAGTGGAATCTCCCTTTCCTGTAATGGGAGTAAAAGAAAACGTGTTTAAGAAATATCTAGGGGGGATGGCAAATAAGCAAAAAAGCAGTGGTGATGTGGAAGTGGAACTGGATTCTGTCAGAGCTTGGGGGTTTATGGTTCTGTCTGAAGAGACCCATGCGCAAAAATGGGCTTCCCTGCAAGAAATAATTCTTTTGTGTTGCCTCTTTTCCTGTTCTCGTTTTTCCCATGCGCAGAGAGACCGGGCTGGTTTCTGCATCCTAATGTTTCGACTCTGGTTTGTTCCACAAATCCCAATGATCTGATTCACACCTGAATCAGGTGTGGATCCCACCAAACTCTGGCTTACAAACTGGAATGACAGATTCCTAGCAAGCCAAAACCGAACAGCACGCTGGAAAGTTGCAGCACACGGACCCACAAGCAGACACGTAAATCTGAGATTCTACCTAGTTGGAGACACACTGCGCGACATTTAACAACAGAAACGAGGCAGGGTGGTGGGGGAGAAGCTCCCCCCTCCTGAGAAACTTTATTTATTTGTCAAGTGCATCTATTTATTTGTCGAATGTATTTGTTGATTCATGAAATCGATATGCCACCCTACTCGCCGGAGGCCCTTCAGTGCTTCAGATTCAGGTATCTGAAGAAGTTTCCTGTTTTTCAGTTATGAACACAATCATGGCTTGGAGCACCGAACATATTGTGGAGCTGGTTTATCATTGCCCTTTGCTGCATGTTATTATTTGGGCATTTCAAAATGCAAAAAGAGAGAGACCGTACAGGAAAATGCAGAAGCAGAAAGCTAGTTTTGTGAGGTCGTAGCAACCGTAGACGCTCTTCGGCCAAGACGAAGCCCAGCGAGCCGACGTACAATCCTCTTCCAGCCATCCCAGACTCCTCCATTTCTGCACCTCAAAAACCAGTCTTCTCAGAGTCTTCTGCGTTTTTTGGATGGGTTACTTTGCTCCATTGTTTCGGGGATCGAAGCGAAGCTGCGAAAGGTTCGCGACACAAAACGGAAGGGGAGCTGACGTGCAGATTGCTTTTCGGACTCCTGTCGGAAAGCCACACTCCTCCGGGAAGCTGAAGAATGGCTGAGAACTTCCCCACGAGGTCCAGGAAGGCCGGAGCAAGCAGAGGGCCTCTTTCATCAGCCTCAGGCCAGCAGGACTTTCCTTCTGGCCCGCCGTGAATTTCTGCTGCTCAGACACCTCCTCTCTCTTCAGATCCGCCCCGCCTGTTCCCTCCACATGCTACACGCGGTGCTCAGCCCCCAAGAGATCGCGTGCCCCATAATTAGCCAGTCCTGGATCCTTTTTTTTTTTAATTTAGTCCTTGCATTGCATCGCACTCGTTATTGTGCGCGGTTTCAGAGCTCCAAAGGTGTGCCTTGCCCAAGACCAGCTGCTTCAGATCTCCTTCTCCCCTCCTCCTCCCTTCCTTCCTTATCAAAGCTTCCATATTTGGAGCTAAGTGGTCCTGCTTTCCCCATAGACCCATTTCTCAGCCACTGTGTCTTTTGAGCATCCACGTCAGTCTGCTCCCTCTGCAATATATCCCGACACTACTGGTTTCCATACCGGGTCACACGGTGACAACCTCTTGATCCTGAGACCCCCGAAAAACAAGCATCGACGAAAGCTCTTCGTGTTTTCTTTCTTTTTTTAACCGCCCAAAGGACCGTATTTTATAAAAAGAAGCGGAGTAAGGATAACGTTGGCCCCCAGGCGACCCGTTGCTATTTCGAGATACAGCTGGTGTGTGTCTGAATATACGAAGACGGCTTTTCAAGGAAGATGATCGGAGATGGAAATATGCTCCCTCCGACAGATGCCCAGCTACTTGTCGGCGGTGAACAGTCTTTAAATATGGACTCTTGACCACCAAGCTTTTTACCAGGAGGAGGACGGGGCAAGTCGGCCGGTATCCAGAACCTCAAAAAGGAACTGATACGCCCCTTACAAACATTGGGGAGAGGAAGGCTTTCAAACGCTGTCGGGCAAAGGAACGAGATGAGGCCATTGGTGGGACTTGGCCGTCTTCGCAAACCGGAAATCGCATAACGCTACTGGGAGCTGAGGGACTTTTCATCCAGCAAAGCGACTCTTCCGAAGTTCTTCGGAATCCCCCCTGATGAGAATTAATGGGCCCCCGTGGCATGGCGTGGCATGCTGCCATTTTCACATGGGAGCACGCAAATCCTGCGGCTAGGCTGTTTCTGGATGCCCAGAAAGAACCCCCTAACTTCATAGCCCTTCCCACACCAAGTCCTCGGGCTGCTCAGGTGCACGACACGAGCAAGCCGTGCCCTGTTTGCATCTGTGCAGCTCTCACCTTCCAAAAACATGTTAAAAGAGGCCATCGTTAAAAAGTCAACAAGCCCTGTTTTAAAGGAGGGTTGTTCCTTCCTTTTGAGCTTTTTGCTCCTTATTCAAGATACAGCTTGCCTGATTCTACTGAATCTAAACTAGGAAGTACGGATAAAGGATCCCTCTTCCTTTTTTACCTTGTGAATTACAATATCAGATTAACAGGAGAGCTCACTTTAAGCCTGGCTTCAGCAGCTCTGTTTTGGTGAATCCCAGAGACAGGGACTTTTCAGTCATGGTCCTGCGGTTCCAAAGCTCCCATTCGCTGCTAACTATTGTTGCTGTACTGACAGTAGTAGTAGTAATAGTTTGTGTTAGATGCATGTGTTGCCCAACTCCCAGTGACTTTGGGCAACTGACAACCGGTTTAAAGTTTTTAAGCACAGTCTAAAGAAGGATGCAGTCTCCCTCACCAGTTTTCATCATGGCTTTTCGAAACCACAACAGAGTGGGAGCCATTTAAATCCCAGGGGAACATCATTCCAGAGGTCAGGGGCTGCTGCAGAGAACGCGCACTTTCAGCACCCCAAAAGATGGCACGGTTTAATGGAAAGACCCCACAGTGTGCCCTCTGCGCCACCTTGAATCGGCCAGGCAAATGCTATGAGAGACAGGCGGTTCCTCAACATAGGTTTTGCTTTGGACGCTCGCTTCTTTATGAAAATGCTTTCTGATTTCCATCCACATTTTGTCATTTCCATTCTGGTGATTGATTCAGCGAACTTCTATTCGAAAAGGATGAACTGGGAACCTGGAAATTGTTTAACCACTTTTTTTTTATCAGCGAAGATGAAATTATGGAAATGCAGTTGGAACTTGAAGAACTTGCCTAAGGAATGGGGTAAAAGTCCAAGAAGATACAAACATTTGAGGGTTATGCGTCCTGTTCTCTGAGGAAGGAGTCGCCTTAAGGCAAAGCCTGTCAGACATCAGGATCAAAAAGGAAAGAGAGAATTGCGTGCAACGGACAAGTTGAGAAGGGCAAGCCAAGGTGAAGTCTCATGGATGAAGGTCACTTCTGAGAGCACCTGTGAGAACCTCTTTTATTCTTACTTCTAAGCTTAGAGATGAAAAATATGGGAGAAAAATAAGTCCTGAACACCGCAATTCCTTTCCGAAAAGAAAATATGGCAAAGAGCAAAGGTCTGGCATTCAGAACGACTGATGAAGGAGGACCGGTCCTCTGATTTCGTTCCATGACAGCCCTGCCCATTTTCCAGGAATCCTGGCTCCTTCAACTGAGATCAGGATGAAATCCCCGGCTTTGGTTACTCCTCGACAGGGGTTGATGCCAGTAACGTGGGGAAGGAAAAAGGATGCTCCCGTCTCTTTGGATGTGGGAATTTCAGTTCTGCGGACATTTGTCCACCTGGGGCGAGGAGGCACAACGTTCCACCTCCCACCGCGTGAGGCTGCGCGGCGGGCGAGACGCCGTGCAGAGGAAAGGAAAATCGGGAGAGCCGTCTTCCCGGAGGGAATTTCAGACCCAGCGGTGTGCTTTGCTGGCTGCCAGACTGACCTGGAGTTCCGAAAGAGTTAAAAGGAGTTTGAGGATCGAGAGGGAGAAACTGTTCGAGCTGACACTTCATCTGGGGAGGCGGATCCTCCTGCATCCTGATTGGCTTCAAGTTCCGTCCCAAAACTCCACCACCACCCTTTTTTCCCTTTTCCTTCCCCCACCCTTAATTCTCCTCCTCCTCCTCCTCCTGCCTTCTGCTCCCTGGGGAGGAGAAAGCAGAATAGTGAGCGAGATCAAAAATAAACCTCTTATGTCAAAGCAGAGGAAAGAAAGTATAAATACCGAGCTCTTTGCAGCTTGTTCCGCAAGGAGCTACTCAGGGAGAGCAAGTCCGCGTCCAAGAAAGGAAAGGAGGGAGGGGAGGTAAATCCAAAGAGAGAGGAAGGGCGAGACATTAGAATCCCCCAAACTTCTTTCGGCTGGGTGTGCTTTTCCCAGCTGGACAACTTGTCTGCTGCTGTTTCTTGTCTGGTCCTGTGACAGCTGCTTTGCAAAAGTCCAGGAGACCCCGAGAAAGCCGAAGTGGTGAAGGAACCCACCCTCACGGTTGGGGCAGAAAAGGATTTTCCACCCCCGTCGCCTTTGCGCCCTGGGCAACTTGGCTGCTTGCTCAGCTGAACCTTCCAACCTCTTCCTTGTTCTGTCTCTCTCTTAATTCCTCGTCTTAGGTTCTGCACTGCAGATTTGCACTCGACTCCAACCCAGCTGGCCATTTGCTTCTCCGGTGAATCTCCATCTCTCCGTGTCTCTCAACTTGTCTCCTGCTCCATCTCCAGCTTCTAGCATCTATGCCACTTCCTCTTCAGCGGCAATCCTTTGCTAGCTGGTGGGCAGCTCTCTTGTCGGTCTTCCCCTTCTTGCTGCTTCAAAATGCCTGGGCATTATCTCTCCAGAATAGCCGTGTTCAGGAGGTGGTGCCAGTCTGGAGGGCTATGCCTCTGGGCAGTGAAAGGCAGGTGTCCTTCTCCCTCACAGCCTTCGGGAAAGTGTTGTTCCTGCAGCTGGAACCCGATGCCAGCTTTTTAGCTCCTGGGCTGAAGATTCAACACATTGGTAGAAAGGAACCTGTTGGCTTCTTGGCCAAGGAGGAGGAGGAAGAGGAGGATGTGAGGCTCAGAAGATGCTTCTACTCAGGGACTGTTAACTCCCAGCCAGACTCTCTCGTGGCTATCAGCTTGTGCCAGGGGATCCATGGCTCCTTCTTTGTGGATGAAGACAAGTATGTCATCCAACCCCAAAATCGTGGAAGAGGCGATCCCCTGACGCAGGTACACCAGCTCCTGAAGAGAAGCTGGTCAAAAGAAGCTGCCAAGGATAGACTAGGAGCAGAAGCCCAGCTGGAACCAAACAGCACCATCAACAGAGCTAAGCGGTTCACCTCCCAGGCTCGCTATGTGGAGACTTTGCTGGTGGCCGATACGTCCATGGTCCGGTTCTATGGGCACGATCTGACGGTAAGATGCTCTCCTACTCCTCCTTATCTTTCAAGGCTCAAAACCGATGCATCTCAGAGAGTGCATGCAAACTGTTTAGATCAAGAAGCAGGGCGTTCTTGTTGCATGATGTAGCAACTTTGATGAAGTGCAGCCGCGTGTTATAGCAGTTGTAAAGACTCCAAATCCTGGAATGCCCAGTACAAATCCCACTCGTTTTTAACTCACAAGGCAGCTCTGTGTGCACCATCCTCTTTTTTTGGCCTTCAGTCTCCCTTCTACGCTATGGGAGAACGCTAAGTTTGATTCACCTCACAGAGCAGTTTTCGCAGCTACCGAGAGGGAGCCTGTGCTTCTCCGTGTGCAAAAGTACCGTGTAGTAGTACAAAGGAGAAAGACACAAGAGGACCAGAGTGAGGTCTGGACAGGGTCATTGCAGGACAAATATGATGACTTTAAGCTTGCCTTTTCTAGAGGAGCAGAATTGCGTATTAACCGAGACTCGGAGTAGCCACAAAACGACGCCTCCGTGTGCTGTGAAGCCTAGCCACGTTTTCTTCACAATATGATGTCATTGCATCCTGCGTTCCCTTCCCTCTGACTGATGTCCCTGGTTGAGGCCAAGAGACATTTCAGTTAAAAGTCACGTATGCTCCTACATGTTACAACAGAGCTTAACACCTAGATGCTTTTTTTTTTGGCAGCAGTCCTAGGGCTCCAGTAACACTGAGTTCCAGCGTGACTTTGGAAATTGGCTACTCTCTCAGCAGGTTGGCAGGAGAAAGAGAGCTGCAATTCTGGCCAATCTCTCTAGGTATTCTCATCTGGCCTCCTGCTCATTGTCCCTGGGGAAACCATCTAATAGACTCTGAAAGCCGTCGTGTTCTGTAGGAGAAAGATAGGACTCTCCCTTCTGTGTGTCCTTTAAACTTACTTTTTTTAAAAAAAAATCTACCTTTTAATTCCTTTCCTTTAAAAGCAAAAGGCTTTTTTTCATTTCTGGAGTCTGTATAAACACACATTATACACCATCCAGTAAAATGTAGGGTTGAAAACTTTGGATTTCCTATGCTGGTGAAGCCCAGACTGGTAACCCTGCTCAGTACCAAACTGCTGGCAAGAGAACTATAAAACTATTTAAATGATAGCCATGAATGTGTTGTATTTAAGTGTCTTCTGAATGATTGCAAGATCTATCATATCAGAGATAAGTTCAGGGTTCTTGTGCTCAACCCTTGGCATGTGAGGAACATTGCTTAGCTTGTCTGGGAAACAAGACAGTCTAGCCACCTAGCTGTATGTTAACTTTCAAGTCCTGGAGAATATGCTTTGTTGTGTGTGAGAGAGAGAGAGAGAGAAGGAAGGAGAGGGAGAGGGAGAATGAGAGAGAGAAAAGAAATTCTGCTTATTTGTTTAGCTCCCTGAAGAAAATACTAAAACTTGGATAATTCTATGCCAGGCTCCCTGAAAACTGAATTCAAATTTAATAGCTCTTACTGGAAAGTGTTCAGCCTGGAATCTATTCCAATGAATGCTCCAACTTCTGTGTTTCAGTGGACAAATGAATCTATAAAGGCTGTTTCGTGCAAAATCTTGTAAGTGCATTTGTGAAATGTACTGGCTTTGCTTAACCTCCATTAGAAGATTTTAAGATGGAAATATTGGAGGAGGGGGGTTAGATATGAAACAAAAATAAATACAAGGAGCAGCAGAAATATGCATTGCCTTTCACTTTTGCAATGCTAATAATATTTGGTGTGTTCAAGGGTTTTGTTATAACTTTGCCCTTCCACTTGACTACCACCTTCCGTCTCCGGACATGAATCTTCTTTAGGGTAAGAGATTTGTACATGACCTGGAACAAGCGAGATATGATCCCAGAACTAAGCAAGTTCAGAGTACAGGCACAAATCATACAATGGATAAAACAGCATTTTAAGCATCAACATTTGTTACACAAAAGCAATGAAACTTGGCCTTTTATTTAGTATTTCACATCAGAATTGCTGTACTAACATCAACCAGGTATTAAGTTCCCTCCTGTATCCATCATACAGGAATTGGCACAAAAGTCATAGAATTCATACACATGAATTAGCGCAAAACAAGGTGGCTGCCAATTCTGCCAATTGCCATCATGGTTTTGTTATGTTTGTTTTGAGTCACCACCAAACTTTGGCTCATTCAACAAACCATGGCGAAGCACGTGAGGCCCATGGCTGATTAAACCCAAATTTGCTTAGCTTCCTCCGAGACGATGTCATGTTCCTTCAGGCCATTCAAGCTTGCTTATAAAGACAATTCAATTAATCAATCCGTTAATTAAGGTTTCCAAATGTTTCAGTGGTTATACACACACTGATGCATATTTAAATATTTGAAATATGCCGACAAACAATGGTCAGAGGCTTTCCAATGTATCATGCTGTATCAATACACACATTTAGAACTCAAGCGGCTGCCATTTTGCACAAGTGAACAAACACAAGGGACAAATACTTGCCATACATTTTCAAGCTTCGAATGACACATCACCAGAAGAGAGACCTCAGTTTCACAGAAGGACAGTAATCTTGGCATTTGGAGGCACTCCCATGTGAATGACTCTCTACAAGCTGGTGGATTCTGTGTTCAACAATGCACACTTGAAACTCAAGAGAGTTGTGTGTGTTTTTCTCTTCTTTCCCCAACTCTGAAAACTAAAGATGCTCTTCTAGATATTTGCAACGGGAATACTCAGCATCTGAAACATTCACAGCTATTTACAATAGACCATTTTCCTCTCAAAGCCTTGCCTGGAAGGCAGTTTCTGCAGACAACAGCCACGGCCACCCTCCTTCCCTTGTCTGCCAAGCAGCTGTTGACTCCAAGGCTGCTAAGGCTTTCCATCCTTAACATGCACAATGACTTAAATGTTGAGATGGGAATAAATGTGCAGATGGTTGCCTTTCAGTCCTCCCGTGAACGGTAAAATGCTGGACTTGTTAGCCAGAAGTCCGGCAGCCCGAGTTCAAGACCCACGGGCTGCGTAACGGGGTGAGCTCCTGTTGCCTGCGTAAGCTCCTGCCAACTTAGCGGTTCAAAAGCGTGTAAAAATGCAAGTAGATAAATAGGTACCACGTTGGTGCCAAGGTAACAGAGTTCCGTGCGGCTTGGCGTATAGTCATGCTGGCCACGTACCCCGGAAGTGTCTTTGGACAAACGCTGGTCTTTGGCTAGGAAACGGAGATGAGCACCACCCTCTAGAGTCAGCCTTTGCCCTCTTGAATGCCCCCGGGGGCATGCCTGTTTCTTAAAGAATCTTATAAAAGGATCCGCAGTCGATCTTGCTCTGAAGTGAGCCCAACGCCCAATGCCACCGCGGCCCTTCACTTTAAAGATCACACCTCCTCCCTGCCAGGAGCAGCAGGGTGCTCCCCGTAGCAGCACTACCCAGCTACTTTGCAAAATATAAGCCGGTTTTTGGAATGTCCTTCCAGAACCTGTGAAGGTCCATCTTCCAGGCTGAGAAGTTAAGATAGCATTAGAGCTGTGCTGTTCTCTGCCAGAAGAGCTCTTTTTCCTCTATTGCCAGCATCTTAAGCTGGCCCTTGGGTAAAATGAACCTGAACAGCAGGACTCATCGCTTCCTTAATTGTTTTTTCAAAACGATTCGCTAAGTATGCTATTATAGCTGAGGCTTGGTTGTAAACTCTTGGTGGCCTGCCACATCTCTTCTCTGGCCGCCATTCGATTGTAACAGGTGTTTCAATCACAGCCAGAAATTCAGCTGGGAAGGCTTTCGCAGGCATAAAAATGCAACAATGCAGAAATTACTTTTTCACCTGATATGTGCAGAACTATATATATATATAGTTCTGCACATATCAGAACTACACACACACACACACACACATTATCCTTGGTGCTCTCTGAACTTGTTTTCTTGCCTCTGTTTCATGACCCAGCTAGGTAACATCGTTTGTTTGTTTGTTTTTAATTATTTATTTTTATTTATGTATCATATTTGGGAACTGCCCATCTCCCTCATAAAGTGACTTTATAAGAGAGGTTCTAGAATCCATCCAGCCTTTGTCAGAAAGGGTCCCCCATATCACCCAAAAAGGTCTCCCCTCATTTTATCCTTGCAGTAATGACCTTTCATGATCGGTTGAGCAGAGAGAACAAATACAAGTTCATCTGTGGGGTTTGCCCACTCAGTGGAGACTAAGACCCGGGACAACACAACTCCAGTGCCAACCGCTTAATCCTAATACCAAACATTTAAATCAAATCTTTTTGCCCCTTTAGGTTTTAATTGCATAGACAAATCAGACTCATTTGGGAGAGAAAAATCAGAAGGGAGTCGAGAAGTTTCTTTTCCAATGTGTCAATTTGCAGCTCATGAAGGCTTACACCTTTTAATAATATTGGCTTGTGGGAAAAGGATCTATTACATTTTCTGAGCTTTTCTAAACATTCTGAGACAGCTCTCCAACAGCGTCTACAGGTAGAACTCACAAATGAATCTTTGCTTTAAAGTGTTGTATTGATTTATCATGTTTTTAATTCATCAGATTTATATTCCACCTTATATTCAAAATACTATATTTTGGACTTCCTCTTCCTATTTTTCTTCAAGTGAATAACCCTGTGAGATAGGTTGGGTAGAAGAAAAAAATGTGGTCTAAAGTCACTCAGTGAGTTTCTTTGGATGAGGATGGAATAGAACATAGGTTTTCCCAGCCCCTGAGCAATTCTAGCACACGAGTTCTTGGACTGAAATAGAGTTACTTGCCAGAGTCTCCAGTAAGCATCCATGGCTTGGAGGACACTCATCTGGGTTTCTCTATTCTTAGCCCAACATCTTCACCACTCTACCACATTACCCCTTTTCTTCCCTTTTCGTCTTTTCAGGACTAGCGTTAGCTGAGAGAAATTTGAATCTTGGATTGGGACATTTGTACCATTATGTCATGCTATCTCTTAAATCTACAATTTCCCCACAGAGTAGTATCAAGATCCTCACTTGCAAAGAAGGAACATTCATGATAAAGTGCATTTATTTCAACAACAGTCCAGCGTTTGCTATGCTTATCAAATTTACCAAAATAATAATTGTTCCTAATAATTATCGAAGATACATTGAATGAGTATTCATAGATTTTTCATTCACAAAAGTTCTAGTGGATTCTATAGAGGACGAATTCCTTTCTTTCAATCGCCAATGGCTAAAGATGTATGCAAGTGACAGAAACAACCTCATCATTATGCATCAGAAGGATCTGTATTTATTCATGACTTTGTACTGACTCTTTGATCACTAAACATTAAAAGGCCAAGAGGGACATTGTTTGCAAAGTATTTTTCTACCATTATAACAGAAGAAAACCATAAAATGATTCCATCATTCACAAAGAAGATGATGTAAGGAGAATTGGAAGCTGTGGAAGAAAGCAACTGATTCTGTTTTGTCCTTGCACAAACATTTTGACAAGAAAATGCACCCACGAGATTCCTTTCCCATTAATAACATTCTACCATAACTGTTCACACCACATAATAGCTGACGACATACTAGCTGCTGATTTTACCATATAGAACTAGTCACAAGATATTTACCTTATGGATGGATATTCAAATGTTGATATACTAATTGAGATATAGAGCTGAAACATAAAAGAGTTATAATAATCAAAGTAGTTTGTAGGGAATGACCATGTCAGTCTGTTGCATCTCTCTGTAATAGAAAAGATTACCAGGTGAGCAATAGCAAAATTGCAAAAAATGCAAAACTTTCTCAAAAAAATGGACTTTTATCAGAAGATGTAATCAGAAATGTTTCATCTCCTATTTAGGAGACTTTCTGTATCCCATATGGAAATGGAAGAGGTGGGAAGAATATATACATTTTTCAAAAGGCAGGATACAGGTCACAAACTGAAAAACCTATCATATAACAAACTAAACAGAATGACAATGATGAATAAAGATTTAGAGACTGGTTTGCCCTTAGGGTCAGCACAAAAACACATCAGAGGAAGCTGAAAGGTGTTTGTGCAAATGAGTTAAAGCTACATTGTAAACAGGAGACAACTGAAATCTAATCCCCCCATTAAGAGGAGGATTTAATGTGTTTATATAAATAGATTCTTTGATTCCTCTTGAAAGCCAATTAATTTCTTTGTCAAGGATCTGGAATTTGCAATCATCAAAGGAATGTCTCTAGTCTTTAAGGTGCAAATGGACTGCAGATGATTCAGATTTCTTATGTTGTTGAAAATGTTTGAAAAAATAAAACATAGTCATTACCAGGTGAGCTATGCACATTGTCTTAAAATTGCTATCCAAGTGCAATTTTAATAACATGAATCTTCAAAGTTTTGAGATATTCTTTGTCCTGATTATTCTCTTTGTTCTATAAACTGCCTCAGATTGGACAGTCCTTCACAGTGGAAGACTGGGCCACCCAGAACAGGATTCATCTTAGCTTCCTCTTCTATGGTCTGCCTAACGTTAAACAGCTGCCTTCCTCTGCCTTTGTAGTGCCTATTGGCAGAGCAGCTATTGATTATGAAGCACTCTGGTATGAAAAACACACTTCAAAAATGAGCACTGTTGCTCTAAAGGCAAACCATTAAAAGAAAGCTTAGGAGAAATTTCCAAGCCCCAGAGAAAAGCAGGCCAGTGTAACATTAGTTTCTTTGCTCTATCATATGTTTTCAGCAGGGAAAATTTCAGATATTCTATGAAGATTTATTATATTTATAAGACAGAATCACTGTTTTTTGAAAACCAGTTTGGTTTAATGACCTAGGTGCTGGGTTAGACACAGGGTAACTGAATTCTGACTTCGGCACAAAGGCCAATGAGTGATTTTGGAGCCAGTCACTCCCTTTCAGCCCTAAGTAGAAGACAATGCAAACTATTTCCAAAACAGCTGCCTAGAAAACTACATGTATAGTTTTTAGGAATTACTCTGACTCAAAGGCAAAACAATTTTCCTTTCCTTTCCTTTCTTTTCCTTTACTCACCATTACTCCTTTTCCCTAATAAGAATTTGATTGGCTACATCAAACATTCTTATGGGAAATTTTCCCAACAAGATCATCAAACCAAATTCACATCAGATATAATGAGAATTCAGCCAATGAGGCCTGAAAAATACCTGAATCCAGAGAGAGAAATAGCACAAGCATTAACAGGATGGCAAGAGCATCGTGTGCAGCATATGGGAACCAGATCAATAGAGGAAAAGGATGGGATAAGGGCTCAGAATGTTTTTCATAAAACCATGGGCTGGAAGGGATCTTGAAGGTCTTCTAGTCCAACCCTTTGCCTAAGGCAGGACTCCTTATACCATCTCAATATAAGATGTCTTGGATTTTCTTTTAATTTCCTTTTAATTGTTATTCATGTGTCCCACCATTCCATTGAGGAGCTCAGGTCAGAAGATATGTAGAATGTCTCTTCCCTATCTCCTAATTATTCTGGCTTAGTTTTGACTCACTGATTAAGACTTTTACCCAAATTTCAAGCTTCAAAAATAGCACTTTTGTACTATCTGTGCAGATTTCCCCCAACCAATGACATTTTGAAAGTCTCTATTAGAGAAGCTTCCTCCCCGCACCAAGACTTCAATTCTTAAACTTCTTTGGGGAAAGGAAATTATTCTCCAACAATTTAAGTCTGTTAAATAGATAATGTCCCCATTGAATCTTCAGCCCTTATGGAGAACAAAGGACAAAGTCAGTGGGAGCAATACCGGGCAAAAAATAATTAAGGGATTAAAAATGAAACAGGGAAAAGAAAAAGGACACCAGAAGAAGCAGTGGGGAAGACTCTTTTTTCAAGGCAAAGAGGAAAGTGGGCAAGAAACTAAAGAAAATGAAAAAAGTAGACACAATCTCTGTAAGATAGAAACCTAATGGGGTAATAATATAGACATTCCTGTAGGAGAAGAGATGGAAGAGCCAAGGGAAGAGGTGAAAAGAGGGGTTAGTCTAGAGTCTCTACATAGCCACAAATGTACTAAGTCCAGTGCCTCCTGAAAGCCATTGAATCTTCACTGGAGCCAACAAGGTGCTGACCATTAGTTGAGAAGAGTCAGGTGAGAAAAATTTCAGTAATAAATCATTTAATTGGAACCTTTTAAGAGTGGATCTGGTCTTTCAGACCTGATATTAATCTTCTCAACTAACAATCAGCACCTTATTGGTATCATTAAGGTTCAATGACAATTAGGAGGGGTTGAACTTAGTACGTTTATGGCCACGTAGAGACTCTAGACTAATCCCTCTTTTCACCCCTCTCCTGCTCAACTATTGTACTCTAGGCAATTCTTGGTTGCACTTCAGACAGTCAAAGGAGGTGCTATATTTGAAATGGCAGCCAAGACCTTGCAGGAACCATCTGAAGTTTGGGAAGTCTGTGTGGTGCAGATGTATTTGCTTCTTCATGACCCTTGCCCAAGACAAGTGACTTGGAAGAAGTCAAATGTTATTAGCAGCAGGGCAGAGATTTTCTCAAGGTTGCAGTTCTAGTCTTCTTGTGTGATCATCTGTGGTTTGGCTGGTCCCCAACTCCAGCTGATGAGGAAATATATCTACCACAAACCATTCACAGAGATTCCAGTACTTCCTGTGGCTTGCTTTACATATCCAGGTGTTTGCTTGAAATATTTCTGTTGTGCTCTTGCAATGATCTAGCAGTACTTTTTCAAATATACTGCATTCATTACAGTATTAGGAAACTAATCTCAATGTACCTAGAGATACAAATGTATAAAATATGTTCTTCTCCTAGGCATATGTGGCATTTTTATTATTTCTTTATAATTTTTATTAAAAATTTTCACAGAAAAGAGAAATGTGAAAGAATATAAAGAAAACAAAAAGTATGAGATGAGAAATCAAGAAAAGTGATCAAGAAATTCAAATATTTATATACATAAAGAAGCAACTTCCTATTTTCAAAGTTATGTCATAATTCGCTTCTTCCAATATTCAACTCTTTTTAATTAGCAAATCCATCAATGAACATTTTTTCCATTTGCAGCAAAAAGTCCAGAAGCAGTTTCCGGACTTGAATAAAAGTACTTGTCTTGATCCTAACCAGACAGATCAATTTTGCCATTGCTGCACATTCCATCGTCTTCACAATCCATTCCAGTTCTGGGTATTTCAGTATTTTTCCATTATTATGTGACATATGTCGCAATTTTGAAGTGTACTCTGAAAATGATTAGAGCTTCAATGAATCCTGACTTTTTGGAGATGATTCCTTTAGAAATCTGCCCAGGGCTAATCTCCTGGGGTCATTTGCTGAACAAGGATGGGTCAAGCAATAAGTGAGGCCAAAGCTGAAAGAGAACTGGACCCCCTTCTCTCTCTATCTCCACAGCAGCAGATGTCAGTGAGAAGAAAGCTGCTAGCAGATGTCTGAACTGGAATTAAGCTGAGCTCCATCCGAAATTATTCTAATGGCTGCAGAGAAATCTGAGGCCCCAGGCTGACCATACCTGCCAGCTCAAGGATGTGTTTTCGGGCACTTGTTTCTTGTTTCTTTCTATATATTCATCAAATATATAGAAATAAATGTTGGCTTTTTCTGCCAAGAGATCAGCCAAGTTTCCTTGGGTCCTGCCCCTGAGCTTCTGAATTCAACAGACGCCTAACCCATTAAACCCTCAAGCCATCTGGGAAAAGAAAAGAGTTGCAAATGGAAAATCACTATCGGTTTCACATTTCCTCTTTGCAGTTTCTAGCATCATACATCTTATATCAAATAAATTATATTTCCCTATTCGCAAATAACTTGCAAGTATTTCTAGAACTTCACTGTGTTTTATGATCTTCCTTAAAAAATGTCTAAAAAGTAAAGGTTTCCCCTGCCAGTCATGGCCGACTCTAGGGGACGGTGCTCATCTCCGTTTTCTAGCTGGAGAGCCAGCGTTTGCCCAAAGACGCTTCCGTGATCACGTGGCCAGCAGGACTGAACGCCAAGGCACACAGACGCTGTTGCCTTTCCCACTGAAGTGGTCCCCATTTATCTCCTCGCATTTTTTGTACATGCTTCCGAACTGCTAGGTTGGCAGGAGCTGGAGCAAGTAATGGGAGCTCACCCTGTTGCACAACACCAAGTCTCGAACTCGGGCTGCCGACCTTCCAGCCGACAAGCCCAGCGACTTAACCGCTCAGCCACCGAGCCCTCTTTAAAAAAAAAAAAAGTTCAGTGTCTTCTTAGTTTACAAACCGATCTAGGAGATCAGTTGGCTTGCTTTGTAGACGTTGGGAGATGTGGATGTGGACGATGTGATGCTGATGGGAAGATTGCGCATCTTTGTAACCAACGTGATTGAACAGCTCGAACTGCAAGCACCTGAGTGAGGTCTTCCCCGGCTTTCCTCCTAGTCTATTCACTGGAGACGCTGCCAGTTGTCTCTTTTGCTTTATGCGTGCAAAATATGTGCCGTATTACTAAGCAAAAACCACATGCATATTTATATGGAATATTTCAGGGACCTGTCATCAAGCAAACTCTAAGTCTGCCGTGAAGAAGTGCCAAGTGGATTATTCCCACTCTGTTTACAGTGTGGTCCAAGCAGATGTCAGAGGATATGAGTGTAGTCAGGAATTTATAATTTGTGCAGAATTTCAACATTTAGGTGGAACTGAGTCAGTATAATTTTTCATGGCTGTTAGTGCCATTGACATCTAACAATGAGACTTTTTTAATTATGCAGTGGGGGGGCCAAGTTCCAAGGAAGCTGATATTGCTTTACGTGGTGCCTTTTTGAAAGAGCTGTCAGTGATGGGCTGCAATCTAAGTGAGTTTAATTGTAGAAAATTGGCAAGTTGTCTGGGCTGAGCACTAAATCAGACTCTTTAGATGAAGGTCGCAGATTTTAAACCTGCATCTCTAATTAAAACCAGTAGTGACCGCAAAGATATCTACCAAGGATTTCCATGCCATTTCTGGTCAAATGGGATTCTTTTCAAGTAGCATTGTTTATTCCAGAGCAAACCAGGTTTTTTCATTGTGAGGTCAGATTAAGTTTTTTGTTTGCCTGGCAAAAGAGCATGAAAAAGGGGTAGAAGAGGACACCAGATGGGACACCAAATAAGGGTTGGTTGTCAACCTTTTTCAAGTAGAGGTTTGTTTCTTTCCATCTTCTTCCATTTCATTCGTAGTGTCAGGAAGGGGTGAGAGGCTGAAGCTTTCCAGCCATACAAAGAGATCAGGAAGTGGGGAAAAAAAGATAAACTTTCTTTTCAATGAGAAAAGAAGGTCAGCTTTGGGACTCGTCTTCCTTCTGCTAGACTAATTGGAGGTATTGGTCAAAGAGAAAAGGAAATAAAATAGTCCCTCTGCTGACCTGTGAAGACATTTACTCTTTTTCTGAAGAAGTGTTTCAGTACTTTATCTCAAGATTTCTTCATATATTGGCTAAGCCAAAACCTGGCCAGACACATTTTAACAAATTATGTTTGCTAATTTATGGCTCAGTGTATTGTGCAAACCTAGAAAATGGTGTTAACTGTGGGCAAGTCATGGAAATACAGTGTTTGGGAAGTTAGTGTGCCATTGTTTGACAATGAAACTATGAAAGTCAAATATATATTGGGTCGTAACTGCATAGACTGTGTAAGATAATTCCCTTGGTGTCTAGCAGGTTCACTGCCTTATCTTGCTTAATTTTTTTTCCTGAAATTATTTTATGAATAATCAAATTTGCAGAAATCTAATAGGATGGAAAGTATGAATCTCTAGAATCAGCTGTATTTTCCAGTAGATTTCCATGTAAACATCACTAGCATTCGCAGAAAATGATTGGAAGGCAGTCTCCCTGCTTTTTCTTTTTTAAAGGCACTTCACTGTGGTGAGGTGGTGATGGAAAAAGAACACTGGGCAAGCTAAAACATGGCAGAGGAAGTTACTTAATTAATGTATCATCTAATCACTGGGCATTTTATGACAGATCATGCTCATCATTTTAATGACAACCACAATTGTTCTCGAAATCAGTCTCAAAATAATCTTTCTTGAGGTTGAAAGTGCTAAATTTAGCTGTCTTTGTGAAGAACCATCTGGTTTGGATCAATATTTTTCTTCCTCCAAACACACACCAGGCATGCATGTTCTCTCTCTCAAACTCCTGCTAAAGGATTCCATGTGGTTTAGGTTCTTGGTACCATCTACCAAGAATTATTAGAACACAATGTTACATTTTAATCATATTACAAACAGGGCTTGTACAAAACTAGACCTGACTCAATACCTTACTTAGTGAGGACATCTTGATCCCCTATGGCTCAGTCTCTATGGGGGAAATGATGGCAGATCCAGGGTTGGAGTCAAGCATGGCATCCATCATCCTGGAGTCTCTATGCATCCACAGTCTCCGGGTCTATTGTGCATTCCTATGGCTATTGGATACAGAAGAAGGCAACAGACTTCTATTCAAAGTCCATAATCCTTCTGACTAGTCAAGTGACAATTAAGAACCAGTCGGTCGCTACTGACTAGTATAAAGTTCCTTCTTTTTCTGGTTTCACTCAGTCTTGGTAACTGTCAATGAGGGAAGTGCATTGTCTTCTTCACTTTTCAAGCCACAACCCTGTCTGCTTATCATCTGATCAGACTGTTCACTTCTTTTATGAGGCTTAGCACAATGATGCATTTATTTTTGACCTATATATAATTACAATCCATTTTCAGCTGACAGACAGGACTAGACATTCCAGGACAAAGAGAGCAATTAACTTGCTTGGATAGTCTTGCTTGGCTTTGATAGACATGGGATAAGGGTTGGACCAGGTAGCAAAGGAAATGGTTTTTATAGCTGCCCTTAAATATCATGTGGGCAGCTAAATTAAAAGATCATGATGAAGTGACAGAGGCACGAAAATCACAAAGCAAACTGTGCCAGAGAATAAAGTGATTGCTTGCTGTTTCTCAATATTTTTATCTGTTGTGTAATCGAGTGCATTTTTGTCTCATGAGTTAGTGCCAAAACAAGCCGGAATTTTGACTCACTGATAAGATGTTAACATTAGCCTTATACATAGCTGAAGTGTCTGACATATGAAGTCATCTCACTTCCATCTTTTTCACCCAAACAGAAGGTTTTATGGTGTAAACCCTTGAGAACTCACGCAAATGTCCTGGATAAAAATGTGTTCCATTCACAAGTGCTTCCTACCATCTTCCTCCCACACACCGTGCTTGATGCAATACTTTTTATAGTGTTCTCTGAAAGATGTTTGGCTGTCATTCTTATCAAGGAGCCATCCAAAGTTCATTACTGATTTGATTTGGAAGATCAATTCTCTGGAGGCTTACAGTATTTAGGATTTTACTCATTCCAACCAAGATTATTAAGTGTTCTGCAGTGCAAGTACAAAAGCTGCAGTGGCTGGAATTAGCATGGGTTAATCCAATTTACCCATAAGAGGGCCAATTCCTGTAATAGGAGGAGTGTATAATTAAGACTTTTAAATTGCTCGGCTATGAGCAAGAAAGGAAGTGAAACTCAACACAAACACTTTGGAAACAGGTTGCATTTCATACTGTATTTTATACTCGAAGGGACTACAAAAGGGTTGTTAAAACAAAAGCAAAATATGAACAGGTCAGCATGGGCATTATAGCCCATCAATGTGACATTTGACTCACTCGTTTATTTTGATTGTCTTTAATGATTGTTCTCTCGGTCACTTCTGGTTAAGCTTGGCACTCTACATTTCTGAGCTACGATACAAACAGCTTTGCTTGCGGGATGTTGGGGGCAAGGGAGATGCACCTCTTACATAGCCTGGGAAATGAAGCTCGGGAGTTTTTTTTTCTCAGTGTAGTGAAACTAATTTAGGGATTACAGCATTAATTAAATGAGATTTTATCATGATTGCATGATGAAAGTAGAGAACAGGCAAATGACCAAGCAGTCAAGGAAAGACTGAAGTTCCTCCTCTGTTTTGTTTGCAATATTGGTGGATATAAAAGGATGGGCTGGTTCTCTTAAGAAGAAAGAACACCTTAAACTTCTCTGTGTTCACAGCAAAATTGTACTGGAAACAAGCATTGGGGCAACCAGAATTAGCGACAAAGATGTGTCGCTTTTATCACCTCTTACGTTTCCCACAATTATGAGATGTTTGTCATGAGCTCAGGTTTTACACACAGAATAGGTACTCCCATGATTTCCAAGCACTGCACTGTCACATAAAGCACAAAAGAAGTTCCAGCGTAAATGCTCTTGAAGGAAATAATGACATAGCTTTATTGGTTAGGAACCAAGAGTGTAACACCACTTGGTTTACTCCTTGCTGTGGCTTTTTCAGAATCATATTCTCACCTTAATGTCTGTGGCTGCTCAAATCTACAAACACCCCAGTCTGAAGAATTCTGTCAACCTCGTGGTGGTGAAGGTACTGATGGTGGAAAATGAAAAAGATGGACCAGAAGTGTCTGACAATGGAGGCCTGATGTTGAGGAACTTCTGTAACTGGCAACAATTCTTCAACCCTCCGAGTGACCGTCACCCAGAACACTACGACACTGCAATCCTGCTGACAAGACAGGTATATAGGGCTGGTTTCTTCTAAGAGGCCTCTTGAAGATGAATTGGTGGAAGAATAGAAAACCATTCTTATAAAGCTCAACATCCATGTCCTTTCCATCTTATCTTTTTCCATAACAGGATTTCTGTGGAAATCAAACCTGCAGGACCCTCGGAGTGGCTGAGACTGGCACCATGTGTGACCCAAACAAAAGCTGTTCTGTGATAGAAGATGAAGGTCTCCAGGCAGCTTACACTTTGGCCCATGAACTAGGTAGCTGCCATGCTAATGTTAATGGGTTGTCCATCATTGTATCAGAATCAACATCTGCCTTATAGAAAGTTACCCTACGTACTGTAGGTTGCATTCTCAAGAATGGCCTATAAATAAAACATGATAGGTAGGTCCTTGGTGCTCTCTGAGCTTGGTCATTATCTTGCAGCAGTTTCATTACCCAACTAGGTGCATTGATGATATTACCTAGTT
>JANHZU010004954.1:73136-98538 GCA_032468055.1 Acrochordus granulatus | reverse complement strand
ATGAATTAGTCATTTGTGTAGACAATTCTCCTCACTGGTACGCAAATTGGAAATAACATAGCTGCACATTGGAGGTAATTAAAACCCTGTTTAATGTAAAAAAAAAGTCTAATGGTCTGAGAAAAGGAGATACAACACTGTAACATGACAATTTCCTGTTGACTATTGGGAACGTATGTATTTTTCTATTGATAATATTTCTATATGGCAAATATCTAAGTTGGTGATTCTCCAGTGGTGGAACACATGGCCCATTTGTCACTCAAACATAGCCTCCATAGGAGCTAGAACTCTTTAATTCATGGATTAATGGAAGCTAAGAAGTGCAAGGTTGTTTTAAGGCCACAGGGGTGTGGAGGGAGATTTTTCCCTGAAGCATATACCAGCTTCCACAGAGGACCTTTCTAGGGACCATATTTGAAAGGCTTGAATTGGCTGTCGTGCCATTCATCTCTCAAACTGCTACAGATCCTTGAGCAGCCTCCTCCCAAACCCCATAACTCTCCCCTCATTGTAAATTTAAAAAAATCAAAATTGGGAAAACTTTGTTGATGCATGTCTTCATCCTATTAAAAAACTTGGACTACCTAAATACTTCTAGGTGAGATGGGCGGTATATAAAGTTTGTTTGATAAATAAAGTCTGGCTTTGAATAGATGGCTCTATGAACTATAACATGAGTTGCCTTCCCCACCATTGATAATAATGTACATAACTTGGAATAGCTGCATTTCTGTTAAGGTGGTCATTTCTTTGTGTCTGTGAATATGAGTGTGTATCTTTCCATCTATTATGAAATGATGCAGGCTAGCTGTAATTTCCTTCTCTGTTTCATTTTCCTTTTTCCTCCCAAGATGAAGATTAGGAAATCAATTTTTACAGGATTACAGATGGGTATGTCGCAAAATGGATAATAGTGATAGGGAAAATATCCATGGTGGAACACCTGCACAGCCTATTTCAAACTGATTCTGCTAATCACAGATGATTACAGAAGGAAGAAAAACAGACATAAAATGGGGTGCCTAAAGAGACACCGTTGTTCTGGGGATTTTCTAGGATTTTCTCTTGTTGTCAAGAAAAATAAGCTTTCTTAATTCTGCCAATGAATTTAACTCCTGATCCAGTTAAGCACGTTGTGCAGATCGGGCTGTTCCATATTCGTAACTTTGTTATGCTGAATTCTTGTTCACATTTTATTTTTCCTTTAGGCTACTTATTTTTAACAGCTGTATAAAAGACAAAACATGGCCCTTTTCTTACATTTAATTGAATGTGACTGACATAGATGGGCAGGCTCTTTTTTCAGTCTTTTTAACAGAAACTTTCCAGAATGTATCAATTTCATTACTGCCAAGGTAGCAATGATTTGAGCTTCAAAAGAAACACTGAGTGTGAGAAAAGTCAATCCATTTCTAGGCTAAGCTAGCTTGAAGATAATGTGTGGTTGGTTGGTTAGTTGGTTGGTTGGTTGGTTGTTTATTTATTTATTATTAATATGATCCACTGGTCCATGAAAATAAGAAAGATCCAATATGTGGATTTCTTCATTTAAAACACAGGCCTAATCTATAGGCCTAATCTATAATACAACTATATTGTACTTACTATATACGTGTTATATAGTAAGTACAATATAGTTGTTCATATATAAACTGATTCCCATATGCAGAATCAATTTTTTTAGAAAGGAGAGAATCTATAAATCCAATATTTTGAGAGGGGAAAGTCTAAGACAATGAATTTGGCTAGGACAGACTCTTCAAATACCTAAACAAATTCATACAATAGTTTAATGTTTCATAAGTACAGTTCAGCCAATTTCCTCCACGTCGCAACACTACAGTAGTTTAAATGAAATAGGTATGCTGTTTCTGATATATAAGAAATTAAACATTTAAATATCTGACTGTAGTTTTATCACAGAATCATAGAGGGTCCCTGCTTGGTGTGAAATTGTTTGTGGCGCCTCTGACAAATGATTCTCCGAGCTGTGCCTGCTTTTCATGCAGTTCATGCAAGGAGCCTGTCCTACTGGCATGCAACCCATACAGTAAAGACATTCCTCCTGATGTCTAGCCTTAATCTGCTTCCTTGAAGTTTTAACCACTGGTTCTGGCCTCTGGAGCAATGGAAAATAAACCCTCTTATAGAGGGAAGTTATACAATTGCACGATTCTGGTGACCTAAGGATAGAATTCTATTTTGCTTTGGGGAAACCTTTTGAAATCTGTCCGTCATATTTGTGTTGCATATAGATTGTTCTACCTATAAAGTGATTTCGTAAAGGCACAGGGTGTTGTCTTTCTCCTCCCCCTCCACTATTTTTTTTATCTTGCATTTTGTCCCTTTAGAAATTATCATGATGCATGTCAGGCGCTCTCACATAGAGGAAAAGAAGTCATATTCACTTCCAAGTTTCTGATTGTCTAAATAACACAGTAACTCAATGTACAGCTGTCTGGCATTTTGACAGTACAATAACCCATAATTCCTTCTGCCACTCAACACTTCAAGGTTAGCATTTTGTAGTTTGCTCTGAAGGAGCATTCATTTAAATTTTCAAGAGGCAAAATGTTGAAACGCTGCATTATCTCTCTCTCTGGATTTATTTTTATTTACTTTTCTGGTGTCCATTTTTTTCCTACTCTACTGCTGTGTTTTTTTCTTCCAGGATGCCAGTCAAAGAGTTAAATGTTCTTCAAATTCATTTGATTAACTTGATTTACATTGATAAATTTTACATCCTCCATACCTTTACAAGGTAAACATAACATAGGATGAGATGCATTCTATTCTGAAATATGAACTGAGAAAAGGACAGGATGAGACTTAGAGTTTTGCCAAATGATATTTGTTTACCACTGTGACTGTGTCTACTTAAATGTGCTTTGTGAACTTAAGGCAATATACAGTACAACCTTTTGAGGAAGGATGGTCTAAGAGACATAGTCCATCGAAGACCTGGATCTGTGTGTCTGTGGTTCAAATCCAACATTTCATTGACTGGTAGCAATTCCTTAAAGGAAGTCCACATTTCTCTTGTATCCACTAGTATTAAAATATCCATTTCCTCCAAATCAAGCCTAGGTCCATGTAACATTGTAGATGTAGTACTACTATTATTAGGTAGAGTAGATATCTGGTAGAAACCATAATTAAGTTACACAGAAATGATACAAATGATGTAATTTGCATCAGACACATGATGATATAAACGACATCAGCATATCATTTGCTTCATTTGCATGACATGTGTGGTTGCTTGCCCCAGGGTGAGAAATAAAGTCTCATGATGTCATCATATAAATGATGCCACCAAGGTACTTGTGGTAGACATCATGATGCAAAGACATAATTGTGTGATTTGTGTGATGATGCCCTTTTGACATAACTGTGTTTCTTCTGAAGGCCTATGACAGCCACAGTTAACCATTTTATACTTGTCAGGAATTTCATCCTGTTTTAGAATTCTCAAGTTTGATGTGAAGCTTTGTTCACCTTAATAGCATCACCTGCAGTTTATTTTCAGCAAATTTTACAATAGCTTCAAATCCTGGTTTATTAAGCCAGGATATGCAGGAGAGCAATTCACTCCATCACCCTCTTCCCTGCTGCTTTGCTTTTTGCTCTTCAGGGATCCACAGTAAATATAAGCTTCCTATTACTGCAGACCAGGAATTATAGATAATAGCTTCCAACCATGGCAGAATTCAGAGAAAAATGGCAGCAAAATATGTAAGAACAGCGAAGCCCATGCTTAGAAGGCTTTAGCCTTCACCAACTTCCTAAATGGCCATCAAGTCTACAAAGGAAAATTGCCAGCTATTTTATTTTTAACATTTATATGCAACTTTTCTATGTTTCCTATTGGGCACCAGATTTTTTTTTCTGCTGTCAATATCCAGTTTTCATTCTGCAGTCTTTTCTTCCTTTTTTTTTGTGGCAGAACATTACATGCTATGGATTTTCATTTACTGACTGGAGCAAATTTCTTTAAGAAGAGGAACATTTTGGTGAAAATTTGATTCATGAATTATAACCCTATTTCATCATTTGTATGTGTGGCAGTTTATTTTTTTGGGCTTATGACAGGTGGTGCAGTTTATCCAACAAATCATTGTTTGTTTTCTTTGTTTTTCAAGAAATCAGGCCATGACTGAACATAGTTTGGATTTCCTAAACATGTGAAAGTCATGCAAATCTATCCTTCAAAAATATCATTTCCAAAGATGCATTTCCTATTCAGGATGAGAAGGCATTTTTCATTGTGTGCTCCATTTTGGACTGTTTCACAAAGGAAGGCTTCTTTGGTGCCCCTCTAGATTTTCCTAATGTTAGATAAAGATTTTATCATTTTTCCAGCTTGTTTTTTATAAACTAATTGTTATAATCCCCCTGTTCCTTTCATCCAGTAAAAGACATGCTGCTATATTCTGGATTTGCTACGTTCTGGATTTTGAAACTGAGCTCTAAGAGGATCTTCAAATCAAGCTGCTGGATCTATTGGATGCAAATTTTTCAAATCAGAAATCTTCAAATCACTTCAGTAGGCCTGGAGGACTTTTCTCCATACCTTGTATTAGAATTGATGTTTCAAAATAGATTCTGGGTGAATCACACACCCTTAATGAGTGTGTTTTCGTGAGTGGAAAATCTGTCAGCGATTAAGGGTTTGTTGGTGTCAGCCTCAGACGGACTGTCTTTGTTGAATAACTAGGCACCACCTTTATTTTAAGCAAAATATATAGTTGCCTTTTTAAAAACAGAAGCTGCATAACCAAAGTATTCGCTGCATGCGTTTTCCTTACTAAATAGCACAGCAGATAAAATGTTGCTGATCTTAGAAAGCTAAGCTGGGTAATTGGATAGGAGACTACCAAGAAACTTCAGGGCTGCAGCTAGGCTGGAAAATATGTTTGGTCGGTGTATGAAAATCCTGGAATATGCACTGACAAACAAGTTATGTATCAAGAAAAGTACACGGAATCAATACGAGTCATTTTTATTTTAGCTTTGTTTTAGAAGGCTCTGTTTATGTTGATGGATGATAAAAGATACAGAAATGAAAATGCATTTAGTTATTACAATGCACTTTTCCTTCCCTTTGCCTGATTTCTTAATTAGTTATTAGCACCAGTTAATATTTGCATTGTGCTGTTGTGCAGTTACCTAGTTCACTAGATTTAAATCTAAAGCTCAAATTTAACAAACTCAAAAGCTTCTTTAATCCAGGAGTGCAACATGCAGCCCAATTTAATTTACATTATATTCATGGGCATCCCTTTCTTTTTCTTTTAAAAGGAGAAAGTGGAAAGAATGGCAAGGGTTTTTGCCATTTTAATTGTCATGAAAGAGAGAATTCCAACAGGTGCAACTTTTTGTAGAAGAGTGTAAAATTTTCCCAAGGACACCATTATAAAGCCTTTTCTTTTACTGCATCTGATAATACTTTCCCTCAGAGGTTAAAAGGGAGAAAAAGGGATACACTTGCTACAGTACGCTTTTATTATGAAGTGAACCATCAATGGTAGGGCTGCAATTAAACCTGCTTAGAATGTTTGTGTTACTTAATTGGAGCAGACATTTATTTCCGAGAGCATGATACAAACCTAATATCAGCTGATTGAAAGTTGAACCATCAGTTAAAGCCTAGTATGAATATGGATAGGGTAGGTATTGGACAAAGTGCTAGAATTACATTGGAGATAGCCAGATGGACAGTCCTCTTTTAGTGTGAAAGTGATAGGTTGATGTTGGCCACTCACAGTGGCCAAGAGCGAGGCAAGTACAGCCACTGAGATGGAGAAAGCCATCAACAAAGCTCCTCATCCTTGGAAGAAGGATGGGATAAGTTCATAACAATGAACCAATAATAACTTTGTGCGATCACTTCTAGACAAAAGAAAAGAAAAACAGAATTTGGGACACGTTAAGAATTTCCAACAATTTATTTTCATGTTGCTACTACAGTTTTGCATGAAATGTGAAATTGGGTCTGCGTACAGCAGCTGTTTAACAGAGTACCGCTTTGATTCCAGCCCTTCCCCTCTCACATCCTAGTTTAAAAGAATGCAGGATTTCACTGTTCCAGCAGGAATATGTGCTGCTTAGGTATTCATTTCAATGGCATTGACAATGCTGACAATATAATTGACCTAAAAAGTTCTGGATTTCCTGTTAATGCACTTTTAGAAATGTACATCAACTGCAGAAAATCATTTCTATCTACATTTTGCTTGATTTCCATTTTCAAGAAAAAAGGGTTTCATCATTATTATTCTATTTGAATAGCAGTGATATCTTGAGAGATGGAAGGAATTGTCTATTGTATGCAGGGAGTACTTTATTTCGATATTTTCTTTGTCTGATTATACATGATAAACACACATTAGTGACATTCCGTGCATGTTTTGAAGATAAATGGAATATCTCTTTAAGCCATTCCTGACACTTCCTAACCTGTAGGTTTAATGGCGTATTCTTTCTTTGATTCAATAATTTGCTGTCAAAAAAGCAATGCTGACATTCTCCTTGTTGCGGGACTGAAATGGAAAGAAATCTCTTATCTTTGAGATAATTTTTTTCTAAAAAAAATTGGGGTGAACATTTTAAGATAAAAAAATGTTTTTGAAATGATTGGGAGTGAAAGATGTAAGTGTTGACATTATACCAAGTGCTGGATGGCAAGTGATAAAAGGAATAATAATATCTCAAACGGAGTCTTCTTGAATTAATTAAGGAACCATGCGGAATGTTTTGTTGTTTTTGAAAATCAGTTATCTCAATCGCTGCTTGCATAAATAGTAGCTCTGTCAAGTTACAGATATAAATGTGTAAAATAATGGACTTTTGATTAATTTGCGACTATTTCATTTGAGGAATAACAGAAGGATGTTAAGTGTTGATTTCAGTCCTTAAATTACTTTTGCTTTTTTACCTCTTTTTAGGTTGCTGCAGGACATATTGGCCAATTTCACTTTGATGATATTTGCACAGCAAAATATTATAATAATGATGATTATCTACAACAATACATTTAAGATCCAAAAAAGAGAGAAAGTATGTCAATAACATTTTGTTTGGAATATCCATTTGGTATTCAGTGCCCATTCATACCTAGTGCTAATGCTATCCTATTAAGGACCATCTACATATTAGGAAAATGCTTGTAAAAATGCTCATTTTTAACATTTCTTAGAACTAATAAAAGAGGGGCCTAAAGGCAATGGCAAATGTTTCAAACTAAGTAAAGGGATTTACTTCTTAGGAGTGCATTTTCTATTCTCCTTTTTTATGAAATGACCTCTTCCTTGAATTTTAAGACCCTAAAATATTGCTAGCATGTGTATTTGTTATTCAGTCACGCAGTCGTGTCCGACTCTTCGGAACCCCATGGACTGCATTACTCCAGGCCCCCCTGTCCTGCACTGCCTCCCGGAGTCTTCCTAAGCCCACGCCCATCACACTGACGATGCTATCCATCCACCTCATCCTCTGCTGTCCCCTTCTCCTTTTTTCTTCAATCCTTCCCAGCATCACAGTCTTTTCTAATGAGTCCTCTCTGCGCATTATGTGGCCAAAATACTTGAGCAGCAGCTTCAATGTCTGTCCCTCCAAAGAGCAGTCAGGGTTGATTTCCTGTAGGATTGACTGGCTTGATCTCCTTGCAGCCCAAGGGACCCTCAGTAGTCTTCTCCAGTACCACAGCTCAAAGGCATCAATTCTTCTATGCTCAGCTCTCACAGCCATACAATTACTACTTACCTTGACTATGCAGTTGCTCTCAGCCCCAAAGCCACACAAAGGGGCAGCCATCTTTGGGTTCACAACTCCACCATTCTACTCAATGACCAAAGTCAGGAAGTATATGTGGTGCAGGACACCTGGTTTCTACTAGGAACACACAGTGGAAGGCTTTCAACCTGCAAGGCAGCTGTTTCACAAAGGTAGCAAGCATTTATCTACCTGGATAAGCAATCCACCATTCACAGTGGCAGGAGGTGCTCGTGATCTTCACTACCTTACATTGTTTAAAGCATCTTATTTGTTACCACTATGCTGTTGACTAGAAGTAGTTTATAAGACAGATTTTCTGTTATTATCCATATTCCTAGCACAGGCCAAGGTAATTGGAACTGACATCCTTTTGTGCTAATTTGCACAAACCAGCAATAGAAAACAAATAGCAAATGCACACCCAATTTGTTATAGAAAATGGTGCTTTTTCATTCATTTCTTGTTCACTTGTTACAATTACTGATTGAAATGTATGAAATATATTTACTATATACATCATCATGGAGGTGGCTGATGGATTCTTAGCCACTCTCACCCCCCCTTTTTATTTATGAAATCTTTTTTAGCCCACCTCGCTAGTCTGCCAGGTTTCTTGTTTTAATGGTTTTATTTTATTTTTAAGTGTTTTTAATTGTTGTTTTTAGTGTTGTTAGCTGCCGAGAGTCTTCGGATTTCGGCGGCATATAAAATAAATAAACAAATAAATTAAAAGCATGCTCATCTGTGTTTGCTGTAAACAAAATTACCATGATTTAAAGGGAAGTTCTTGAACTGAAGGTCAACCAAACATGAGTGTCTTTTGTCACACTTTTTTAAAAACTCATTTCAATGAAATTCACACAGGAGGTCCTCCCTGTGGATTATTCGTAGTATTTCATAGCCTGCACTAAACTTTTACTAAAGCTCTGTAAAGAAGGTATAGTTGTTAACTGAGCAGTTTAGTCAATAATTAGGTGATACAATCAACTCAATAAAACAATCACCCATAAATATCTTTTGCAGAAAAAAAAATCATTGAATAAACAAAGCTAATGCCTTTTCCTTGCCTTTTAGAGACTGATAAATATTTAATAATCATCTGTCTACAGTCAGTGTGGAGAGGGAAATCTTTAACAGACAATTCCAAAAGCTAGAACATGCATTTTAATTGGTAAACATTAGTCAGTGTAGCTACATTTGAGCTGAATGGTTTTTATCTTTTCTAGGCAATTGTTTTCTAGACTTATATCTCTGATAAACCCTACATTTTAAATGAGAGACCGGCTTTCTTTTTATTGGAGTGAAATCTGGAGAGCTAAAAGTTTGCAGCTTAGATTAGATTGTCTTGATCCACTTGTCTTTTCAGCAAGAAATTCAGACTAAATAGAGTTATAGTCATGCACAAAGTGAGTGGGGGGGAGTTAAAGGAAAGCGTTAAGTGTGTATTTACCTCAATTTGTGCTGATGCATTGCAACCACAATAACAACAATAATAATTCAAAGCATCTGAGACTGTCTTGGTGGGGCTTTTTATTCAGTTTTCAAGAACAAGCTGGCCGATTTTATTTTCCCCAACCCCCAGATATACTTATATCTAATTATTATTGCATGTTGTCCAAAACATGTTTAATTTTTTTTCTTCTTTTCCCCAACCCTGTAGCTGAAGGCTCTCGATTCCTTTGGATGTACCTTTTGTATCTCACATGAGCCAATTTCAACCATCTAAGTGCTCAAATTGAGCTGTTTTGCTCTCTGTAAAAATAAACCCGGGACCATTATGTGTAATTTTTCATTCATACACACAGACACACACACTCAAACCTCTCGGCTTTATTTTCTCCCTCCTCTCCTTTAATTCGGCAGCTTCACTGAATGCCGAGTGGCAACGTTGCAGAAACCTGGATGTCAACTTCAATCTGCTGCGATTTGGTGTGAAATTTGTGCCATGGTGTGGGGCAAGAAAGGTCAACCCTCCATAATTGATGTTGCTTATTCATCTGCTTCCCTGAGTATTTTTCTCTCTTGATATACTGGCCTTTGTTTGGATAAATTGTTTGAAGATTTACTGTAGTCCTTAAAGGGTGAGATGCCCAACTTTAATGTCCTTGCTAGGGAGTCGGCTTGGCTCAGCTGGGATAACACACAATGGCATTTAGGGAGAGGAAGAGAGTGGTTTCTCTTCCTTGCTCTCCCTCCATCACTGAGTGAAATAATTAAGACTTTCTTGTGAGATAATTTGCTGTGGAATCTTAGTTTGGGGCTATGAAATGAGAGGAGCAAACAGTTATTGCTGTGGCACAAATTATTGTTTTAAGTACTTGAACAGAACCAAAGGCCAGAGGAGAAGAAAAGTAGGACGCAGAGAGGGAAATGTTGTCCGTGTGATCTTTTGCTTTCCTTATTGACAGTTTTCAAATGGTTTTATGAGAGGGAAAGTCCTAATGATGGGGATTGATGAGGTCATTAATTCTATTTTGGGTCATTAGCTTTTTTCTGCTTATGGAAGCAAATGGCTTCATTTACAAGAAAAATATTACCAAGCTGATCTCTTCAGCAATTTGGGGTGCTTTGATTTTTTTTTCAATAATTTTATTAAGGGTTTTAATTACAGTCAAAAAAGAGAGGACAAAGTAAAGAAGAAAAGAAAGAAAAAGGTGCAGGAAAGCAAAAAAGAGAAACAAAAAATAAGAAAGCAATCCCTGCTTTCATCATAAGTGTGAACAACTTTATTATGTCTTCATCTTCTTTTAATTAACAGATATAAAGCTTTTCATCTCATGACTTCTATTTTAACTATAGGTAAATCCAATCAGCAAAAAAGTCCAAACAGAGCTCTAAAACAATAACATTAATTTAAAAAATGTAAAGTTCAGTATTCTGCATCTCAACTCTTAAATGTAAGCAATTCCATATTTGGAAGCCATAAAGAGGTCCCACTACCCACAAAACATAAGCATGACAAAGAGGGACAGTTTCTCCTTTAAAGATACTAAGTGCACAAATATCCCTTACTTTAAATGGAGATACAATTAAATAAAAAGCCAATTAAAATGCTATCAGATTGGGATACATATAAGGGAAAAGGTTTAAATACCATGTTAGCTATAAGCAAATCCGGTACTGGTAGTCTTCCACTTACGATGGTTTGTTTAATGACCACAGTTACAACAGTGCAGAAAAAATGGGTTTTATGACTGATCCTTGCACTTAACAACTGTTGCAACTTCCTCACAGTCATGTGATCAAAGTTTGGGCACTCAGCAACTGGCATTTATTTATAACAGTTCCAGAGTCCTGGGGGGGATGTCACATGAGTGCCATTTGCAGCCTTCTCAGGGGCTTCTGACAAGCAAAGTCAATGAAGGAAGTCAGATTTGCTTAATAACCACAGTGATTCAATTAATAACTGCAGCAAAAATCAAGTACAACTCAATAACCACATCACTGAGCAATGGAAGTTCCATTCCCACTTGTAGATGATCTATACACTACATTTTTCTATTCCAAATGCTGGCAGGTTCAAAAAGAACCACCCCCAACATCATGTCCCATTCAAATAAACATCCATTATCTCAAATATAAGCAAATCCATATTAGAAGGCATAAAATAGTCCCAGGATCCTAGTATGAACAAAATAAACAAACTGCTTTAAGTAATTAGCAAGAGAATTGCAAATTTAGTGTCCTTTGGAAGGCTCTGTTCATTGCTAGCAAGCATGACGAATTTCTTGAGCTCCAGGTTCTCCCACCCTCCAGAGACCACTGCTTTGTAGTCTCTTTGTGGGAAGCAACTGTAAGGAGCACAACTGGGCAATCTCACATCCTCTCTTTGTCCAGAGAGGGTCGAAGACACCAATCTATAAATTGGCTTCCTGTTGTTAGCTGGAAATGTCAGCTCTGCTTTTCACGGAGCCATCTTCAGTCTGCCCTTCTTCCCCTGAAATCCAGCTGGGTCTTTGCCATGATTTTGAGAAAGGTCAGTGTCTGCTATCCAGTGGAGTCTATTGTTTTTGAAGCCTCCACAGTAAATGAGAGAATTTGAGCTCAGGTTGGAAGAACATTGAATTTTTGAACATTGCTGAACAAGTATGGTATCTGTTATTTAAAACAATCTACCTCCTTGTGATTGAGGACATCACAGAGCTGTATGTTTCGCTCATGTTAAAAGAAATGTATAAAAATGCACAGAAAGAGTTAGCTTGTCTATTTCAGAAGAAACATAGAATGTAGAGTAGAGGGAGATAAATTCTATCAACACCTGGAGAAGGAATAAATAGTTTGAAATAATTGTTTTGATTCCCATTGACAAAAGCTGAAGTAGCTTTATTAAACTATTAATTCTGCCACTGTTTAAGCACTTCCTTTCTGGTGTGTTCATTTTGGTTGACCTTGTCCTGTGTGATCTGAAATGGGTGTGTGTTTGTGGGAGAGAGAAAGAGATTTTAAACTGTGCGTGTCACTTCCCACCTAAGCCTAAACTTGCTCTGTGATGCTTAAGTGCATTTTTTTTCCTGATTATTGAAATTTCAAGGTCTGTCTCCTTTGGAAAGCCAACATGCCTTGGACGTTTGGCATACGAAGCAAAAAAAAGTTCTTTATTAATCCCAAAGTGACTTGTGTGCAGAAGACAGAGACATTTGTGAGTACACCTGAGAACCAGAATGCGCCCAAGGATATATATTTACATTGTGAAACAGGAGCTCTGATTTTCAAATGCTTCTTAGTCATTTGAACCAAGCATTCTTCCCAAAGGCTATTGTGAAAAGACAAGTTCACAAAGCTTTTTATTTAAACAAGCAAAAGTAAGCCTCTAGTTTTGTATGAAAGCTAGAAATCCTCCTTAATATAAACAAATTCAACGACTTTTTTTACGAATAAATATAAACACAACAGTAGCCCAGAAATATAAAAACAGTGTAAATAAGAATAATAATATTTGCCTATTAAATGCAATTGAAATAATAATGGTAGTTGCTCTGCATTAATTAATTTCAGGGTGAAAGTTGCAGTAAACACTGCCTCTTTGATCCCCTTTTTACCTAAAACATGTTAGTGGAAAGAATAAAATTATTTTTTTATATGTTTAGAATTTAAAATAGATAGAAAAGCTGTTTTACACAAAAAGACTGAATTTATGTATGTAGGCTTACTCAAATACAATTAAGCACTGCTTGTACAAATATTCATTGCATGCTAATTGTGTTAGTGAAATGCTGTAGCTAGTACAAACAACTCTTGTACTCAAATTTGCATAATAATCATTACTACCAGTATAAAACTTACTTTCTATAAATCTTCCCTTTCCTGTTGTTTTTCTGCAGTCAGCAATAACTTATATTTTAGCAATAATTTGCAAACAGAAGAGCTACCTTTTCCTTGTCACTCACCGGCACTAAAGCTTTCTTTAGTCACTTTTCCATTATTTAGCAATCTCTGTAGAAATGCAATATTTAATTGCTTTTCAGCAGAGCTTAATATGTATTCTGTCTTGCCCTGAATATGTAAAAGAAATGCTTCTTAGGGGCTGATCTCTATATATAGCCTGAGTGGAGAAAAGAACGTCAAAGAGAAGGCTGAGCTAAAATTCTTCTTATTGATGTGTTAGATTCCCATCTGCAAATTCTCCTTTTTGCCTGCAGTCTGAGATGGTGTAATCAAGGAATTACATTAATCCAGTGTTGCTCTTACAGATACCGCTTCAGAGAAAAACAGGGAAGGTAAATCATCTTAAAATGATTTTAATAATGAGGTTAGTTCCTCAAACCTGTCTTCAGAATAAGAATAGAGTCTTTGGAGCGGTTATTTTATTTTTGAATGATGTTTATGTCCTACTTTTACTTTTGGATATTCAAGGTCCAGCACGTGACCAGTCTTTTGTTGAGGTCAATGGTGCAAAATCTTTTGGAGTCCCCAAACCAGACTTAATTTAAAGAGAATGGACAGGAAGATATAACTAAAATTGGGAGGAAAATTATGGCTAGGCAATGATTTCTAGTTTCTATAGGTACAGTACTTTGAAATAACAAGAGCATGTTGTGGGGACTTGCATAGAATAACTCCCACGGGGCAAACTTGCTTCTTCACAAAATGGCTGCTTTGACAAGTGTGGCCCAAAAAAATCAATATATCAGAAAGGAAGTCACTGAGGTTGTTCACTTTAAGTTCCAAATTCTCCACCCATCCATCCATTACTTTTTGCCTTATTTTTTTCTGGACAGATGAGCATTCTTCCAAAGAAAGCATTTTTTCCTCCAAACCCATCATTTCTTTTACTTTCTAAGAATGCCAAGAAAGTCCATCTAGAAGATCTAGAGACATAAAGAAGATGCTAAAGTCTGGTGCTTTTATTTCCATAGTAAGGCAGGGAAGCTCTGGAATATCACAAAAGATGTCCACAGGTCCCTTGGTGATTCCTGGTTTAAAGGCAAAACTTCATTGACAAAGGATGCTTTTAATCTTCTGAAGAATTCAGGATGGAGGGCTGGTTCATTAATTTAGTGTAGATGTAGAGAGCAAGAAAGATGACTTTAATAAAAATATGCATTACCTAGGCAAACGGGGAGGGATTATTTTTTTAAAATCCAGAACAATGAGATAAGATTCAGAAGTGGATCAAGGCAGACTCTGAATTCAATGAACTATAAGAAGGAGGAGGAGGTATAGCACAATTAAACCTGGAAGATTCTGTTATTGTAGCACATCTCAGAAAATTTAATCTTCCTGTGGAGTTGATTGCCTGATCTGGTCTATCTAGGGGGCTGACAACAGTTGATCCATGTTTAAGAAGAACTCTGAACAGGAGTTTTATTTCCTGAATATTTTCTGAAAAACTATCCAGACACATGTACTGACTTGGCTGACTGTCTGTCTGTCTGTATGTCTGTCTCTCTCTCTTTCCTCTTTCTCCAAGTCTCTCTCATCTCTAGATATCTCTAGTCACACCCAAATTTGGATCATTTTCCTCAGAAGTCATTTATTAATTGAGGAAACCTATCATTTTCATCAATAATTAAATGAAATGAGTTTTTGACTCATTTGTTTAACTGAATTCTTTATCGAGCTTTAGGACTTGTGCGGAGAATAGATCACCTTTCAGGTCACATTTATGCGGAAATATTGAAAATACAAAAGGGTTTACAAATTTTTAAGTACCACTATATATCTGTATGTAAATTGGGTTGCAAAATATTGTTCTCTGTGCTCTGGCAAAGATACACTTTCCAATTTTTAAATTTAATAAATGACAGGGGTAAATTCTGTAGAATCAACATGCTGTTACCTTCAAATGAAATGGCAAGTTCTTTATTTAAGAACAAAACAAAACAGTAAAGGAAAGTCTTCTTTCAGTCACACTTGAGTCCTAGTAACTTCATGGATGTATCCCTTTGATTTTTTGCAATAAAATCAAAGTAGCTTGCCATTTCCATCTTTTCAATGCTCCATGTAGCTTTCAATCCCTGAAAAGTCTTGGTTCACATCAGGGATTAACCATGTCCAACCTTGTTAAACTTTTTGATATACCTTTATTACACTTAGCAGAAATGCTGTAAAATTGTGAATGTGCGTTGAGGATTTTCAGAACTCATCATCTGGTTGAATATTAAAATGCAGGAGCAAGGAAAAAGGAGGCTATGATTCCTTAACAAATCTAGAATTTGTAGACACCTGTAGGAGAAGAGATGGAAGAGGCAGGGGGAGTGGTAAAAAGATGAATTAGCCTAAAGCCGCTACTTTAGCGGCTACTAATTTAGCGCTACTTTAATGTAGCCATTAATGCACTATGTCCAATCCCCCATCCCTGCTTGCCATTGAACCTTATCTAACACCCACCAGGTGTGACCGTTAGTTGAGAAGATTCTTGTGTATAGGCTTTAGCAATAAATCAGTTAATTTGAACCTTTATGTGTGCACCTGACCTTTCATGACTTACACTGCCTTTCAGAATAGCTGAAGTTGCAGCAGAATAGTGGCTCTACTACTTATAAAAACTCTTACCTGAGTGGTATTTAAGCTTAATTTCAGTTTGCAAGAGGAGATCATCAGCTGACCTGCTTTTCATCTTTTTGCTGTCTAAACGAAGCCTTCAGCAGATATTTTTGAAGAATATGGTATCATTTTAGAGACCCCTGTTCTTAATTCTAGAATTATCCAATCTTCATCTTCTTGTTTGTAAAACTGATTTCTTGGGTAATTTCATGAGGAAGCAGTATCTTTGACTATTCTGTTTCACAGTTCTTCTTACTTCATAGAGACAATTCCTGGCATTTTAGAGGACGATCTTGGGCCAGGGCTGTGAAACAACTAGCTTGTTATGTGTGAGATAAATCATTCAAGGATATTAATACTTCAAGCCCTATGATAGACATTAGCAACTGGAGGCCTCTGGGGGATGTTAGCATTGGAACTAATATGGAGGAACAGACTTGGTATGAACTGCTAGTAGATTTTCCTGCTCTCTTACTCAACATTAACTCAAGAGTAACATCTGGCAAAGCAGGGCTCTTAGAAAACAGTATAAAATACCAACTCACCTTTCTTAATATGCCATGAAAGCAGTGTCATGCTCATCATTTAAAGGTGAAGAAAAATCATGTTTCAAGTATTCAGGAGCTCTTCGTTTTAATTAGTATACATTATTAGGACTTATAGTATGACTTATAGTATGCATTAGTATTAATTCTCCCCTCAGTCATAATAATGGTTCTATACATTGTCAAAAGGATGAGTTAAGATGCTGTAAACTTATTTAAGAAAGAAGGAGGGTGAACCCTGCTGATATTTCTATCTGTTGTAATTATTGTCTATATGGATTGAAAACATACAGATCATTCTACCAAGGATGGAAATAGTATGTCCAGGTCATATGATGATACCTGTTTTTCCAGTTTTGCACTTGTGAACCAAACCTCAATTACCTTTGGACATTTCCATTATTCTGAATGTTGCTATGCCACTGCAAAATATGTACATTGGGAAAACACAAAACTATGCATATTAGTGGACATAATATGCTAACGATGCCCAGCTTTATATTTCCACTCTGAGGTGCCCAAGCAGCACTGTGGAAATCCTGTCTTAGGTGGGAAAAAAATGGCTTCAACTTAACTATAGAAAGACTGAGGGGCTTCAGTTCTGGGACTTTCCAGGTTACCTCAAGAGGTTACTGTATCCAAAATTGAACCAGTGTGCAGCTTGGGGTCCTTCCTGTTCTGTTTCAGGAACTGATACAGCAATGGGCCAGAAGGGCTTTTTCACAATTATGTGCCAATTTCACTTGTTCCTGGACTGAGATGACTGCTCACCTCTCAAATAGATTACTCAATGCATTTAATATGGGGATTGCCTTTGAAGGGCATCTAGAAGTTGCAGCAAGTTCAAAATGCAGTAGCGCAGCTAGTTATGTGCAACCTTGAACAGTATATACTTTACCTCTTCTCTGTGAGTTGCATTCATTTATGGTATGCTTCTAGGTCCAGTTGAAGATGCTGAAACTTAATGGCATTGGCCAAGGCATTTGAGGGACCATCTCTCCCCAGTTGTGTATACTCATTCCATCAGATTCAGCAGGACAGGCATGCTTTGAGTCTCCTCTATTATGGAATGTCATTTGGCAGGTCCTTGGAGGAGAACCTTCTCTGTCATTGTACTTGCTCTTTGAGACATTATTCCTCTGGAGAAATGTTTGGCCCCAACCCTGCTGCTTTGAAAACATAGCTATGTCATCTTGAATGGGGATCAAAATGTATGGCAGGGCCAGTGAAATAGTTATGTTGGTGCTGATCTGATTTTTTTATTTTACATTAGCTGCTGATTATGTCTTTGTCATATTGTTATTTTTATTATATTTTAAACTATTAGCTGTCCAGTCATGATTTTGAGATGGGTTGCCATGTACTTTAAAATGCATATTAAAAATGGATTTTATTAGAGATGTTGGTTTGCAAAATTATGAACATTAGGCAAGACTACACACAAAACAAAAAATACATTAGACAAAATGGCAACAGACTCCATTGTAGAGTTTCCCATTAGAAAATGGGACTTTTCTGTTTTTTCAAGTAGACCATACAGGCAGCACAACATGATGAGTTAATTCTATTTTATCATAAAGCTACCTTAAAAGAATCTTGTTAAGTATGAAAGTACAAGTCTCCTGCCATCTCTTTTTAATGGGTCCTTTCCAAGTTTCGTTCTCTGCCTGTTGCTCAGTCGTGGGCTTCTCCAGTTTATATCTATTTCTGAGGCAGAATCTTTTCCCTTCCTTCTTCCAAGGTTGTTCTCACATTCCATTACATCCCTTCATTTCTAAATAACAAAATCTGAGTCCAAAATTCACCATTATTGTGCTGAGATGATTCAAATTAGGCTAAAATGTGGATTTGTTTATGGCAGAACTTCAGGTAGGTCAGTGCTGAGAAGATATGTGGAATCTGAAGAGCAAAATTGGGCTCCATGTTAGATAGTAGCTACCATCTGACTTTGAACATCTTTAGTTTTATTATTGTGTATGTTGCTTTATCTTCAAAACATATCTTGTCCCTTTGACTTGGAATGCTGCCTGACCTCAGTGTGCCCTTTTCTGACATGTTCCCAACACCTATTAGTCCTAGCAAGTGCTTTGTACTCACATTAGGACTTGTGAATAGATCCTAGCATTTCTAATGATAAGTTAGCCTCTTATAACTATATGTGTGATTCCTGATCTGTTGTAGCAAGTGAGGACTTTTAAAGCCCTGCTTTTATGGACAACACTTTTGCTGCAAGAAGCTTCATTTATCTTTATCACTGGGGCCTCAAACTCCATGCCTTCACTCAATTACATGATTCATGCAACATTAATGTGGCCTTAAGATCACAAGCTCAGCTTTTTCTTGTTAATATCATATGCTTTATTTTTCACTGCAACAAGTGATATTTAATCTTCATTTGCATTAGCCTTGCTGTGAGCGGTGTGTGTGAAAACTTTTGCCAAGTCGTCTCAAGATTTCTTTGGTTAAAAATAAAAACACCCAAAGCACAAAAGCTTTCTAAAAAGTGTTTGTATTTTGCCCAACAGTCTCCTGGAGAGGAGAATGAAAACAACCAGTTTCATTATTTATTCTACAAGTTGTCAGTTTGATTAGTTGCCTCTCACCCATATAAGAGAGCAGTGGATCATTAAATGGTGTCCATGCTTAAATGCTGAAGTCCTGCCTTGCGCCTGCTAATGCATAATTGGACTGTCTCTTAATGCATGCGGAAACACTTGTTTCTGAATATAAAACCTGCACCTCAACAGGTCAGAGAGATAGTGAAAACCTGTTTGTTGTCTGGCTTTGTCTTGCCAAATAATGGAGTCACTAATCTACTTGTTCTCTCTGAGTCAGATAAAGAAGAAAGTGAGGGATGCATACATTTCAAGGATGGAAGGGCCTTGTAAAAGCAATTTCTTTGGAGAGGGGGAAGAAAACCTAAAGCAAAGGCTGTTGGAAACCTTTTAATTAGTACTAATTACCTCAGCAGAAAACGTTGGAGACTTGAAAGGATTTGTGTCAGCAAGTGAAAGATCAAAGATTGTGGTGCTTGCATTTTAATCTGTTGGCTATAAAAACAGGGAAGAGGGAGTAATAGAGCCCAAGAGAATGACAACCCAGGTGGTTGTGGGCCTTAATCCTCTCTTTTCTGCTGAAGCCTCAGGGCTGGGTCCAATTACAAAATCAGATAATTCAATCTTTACTTATTTATTTGTTTTTTAAAAAAATGAATGTCCTGTTCCTTTGCCTTGGAGAAGGACAAGACTCTATTTCTGGAGACACAATAGCCAGCTTATCTTTGGAAAGGTTCGTTCCATCCCCTGTTGACAAATTTTCTTTCAAAGAATCCATTAAAGATGCATACAGATTCCAATCAGCAAATCAGCATAATGTAAAACTTATAGGAGAGTGAAGCATCCCTTCCTGCTAATCCTATGGGTGGCTTGCAGTCCACCTTTTCTGCTATTGTAGCTCAAAGATCCTTCACCAAATGGAGGAAATGCACACGCTGTTAGCAAAATGCAGGTGCAATAATGTTTGGGGCTGAACCTGGCTCAACCAGGAACTTTGACATATGAATAATATTAATTAATAATAATATTCAGGAATCAGCCTGAACTTTCCTACGGGTGTCCATATTAAGACTTGGCTTAAACAAGACTGTTCTGTGCAGAAAATGATCCATCCTGTCCCTCAGACCATAAACAATAACAAATTTCACCTACAGTGGGTTACAGAACTTGGAATGATCTGCCTATTTATTCCCACACTCTTAAAATGAATGCTCTCCTTGAGTTATTGTGGTCAAGAGTACTTAATTTGGCTGTTCAGTATCAACTCCTTAATATGGATATACTTTATGAGTATACCTGCTTGTCTTTCAGAGAAACAGTTGGATTAAGATTGACCTTTATTGCAGCAATAATATCAGGCCTTGAAGAAAATGATTCATGTCCATGTACGTTATCTTTCTGAATGTGTTCCTGGGAGAAATCCAGCTCTTTTTATGAGGAATATACATTAGCAAAATAAAATTTCTAAATCTGTAATCTTTGCACATCCCACCAGGACATCAGGGTGGGTATGCTCCAGGTCCCATCTATTAGGAGATCTTTTCTGGTGGTATCTAAGAATTGTGCCTTCTTTGTGGCAACACCTTCCCTATAGGACAACATCCTCCAGTGAACTGGATGGCCTGATTCCTCTTAGCCTTTCATAAGACCGAGTTGCTCCCTCAGGCTTTTGGATCAAAATGAACCCAGCTGGTGATTTATTTTGTTCCAGTCCTGGGACTAGAATTGAAATGTTTTTAGACTCATGCATATATTTATGTTAATGCTTATTTTGTTGGATTGGGTTGCCATTTATATTGTAAATTTCTTTTGGTTTAAAGCCTTGTCCACTAACTTAAGTTGCTACTTAAGAAGAGAATGAGAAGCTATAGAAATTGTTTGACTAGATTGTGCAAATAAATAAAGAAATTGCACCAAAACCAACTTTAGCATCATTTTCCACCTTCCCTCGAGACTACTTCAATCTTATTGTAAGTCTTTATGTTTCTGAATAACTGCTGAAAATTCCCCAGAAAAGTGGAAATGGAGATCTTCTATATAGGATGTCTATCGTAGGAAAAGGAATAGCAATTTGCTGGGTCAAAAAGGTGTTCTAAGATTGGCCAGGGAGAAAAAGTGAAAGAAAAAGGCCAGAAGAGCCAGAGAGATTGAAGAGATGGAAAAACTGCAGGAGGAGATGAAGATAAGTCATATGCAGAATATTTAGAGGATGTCATAAGATGTTATGAATAAAGTGGAACAAATATTTTTTTATTGATTTAGGGTTGGGGTTAAACATTTCAAATTGGGGAGTTTGCAGATGAGTTGCAATGCACTTCAGTGACCATTAAACAAGTTCTGCAACTATGAAATGATATGGAAACACTCGGCGAAGAATGTAGAAAATTAGTGTGTTGTCTTGTATCCTCACTCTCTTATACACACATTGTTCCCTTGAAGTGGTTTAGTCTGGAATATCAGATCACAAGAAATGAAATTTTCTCTGTTGTGATGCCTTCTCATCAAAATGCCAGAAGATTCAAATACTTTATTGTCCAAGCAAGTTAGACACACAAAGATTTTAACTCCAGTACAACAGCTCTCAGTCTACCTGCAAGATAACAGTAAATAAAATAATAATATAAACAAATAAACAAAATTATGTATTCAGCAGCAAAGTGTGCATACACTTTATGCATACAAAATATGCAACCAGTAGAAAAAAGTGTGCATACACTTTATGCATACAAAATATGCAAGCAGTAAAAAAAATATAGTAAGTGTAGAATTAGAATCACGATCTATAGTTATGTATACACCCTAGACAATAAAGAGGACTTCAGGGTGAAGAAACATTAATCTGTAACCAGATAATCCTTAGTAACACCACAATTTCCAAGTAACATTTTCCTCAATAAGAATTAATACTCTTAAAATGAATTAGCCTAGATATGTTTAGTTTTGGATAAGAAGTTGAGACACCAGTTTTATCTTAATGAATGGATAGAAACTTCAGTAATTTCCATTTAGACCTTAAGATGTCAGTCAACATTCAAGCTTAATTGAAAACTGTTCTTATTTCTAAAATATTTCCTGAGATTTAAGTTAAGGGAAAGCATGAAGGAGCCTAGCATCATTGGTATTGATATCATTATTCATTCTTGCTTTGAAATTTGAGGAATTCAATACATCACACATATTAAAATATCTTAATATAGTAGAGCTACTTTGAGTTCTTATTAGAGCAAGTTAACAATGGGTAGATGGCTAGCTAGTTGGCTAGATAAATTAAGTAGGTGAATAGGTAAACACTGTGTGTGCATAATGATATTGCGTAGTATTTGCTAGGAATATTGTTGATTTTTAAGCTTCCATATTTTCCAGTTCCCTCACCAATCACTTAATATGTTTTCTTCATGCTCTTAATAGGCTATAATTTCTGCATTTCTTTTTTGTAAAAAGCACTGTCTTCCTATACAGAACTCTAATCTGTTCAGTTTGGGGAATAGTTCTAGGCTTCTTTTCATTCATTTGCTCAGAAAACATGCATTAAAACCTGGTTAGAGATCATGGCTTGTGTCTTTTGAGCATCTTTCAGGGAGGTTAGCCAAGCAAATCCTGTGTCTGGTAACAGAGATCAAGGAGGTAAAAATTAATCCAGTAAAATGAAGCCAGGTCAATCAGGAAGGTGGAAGGTGGTAGGGAGGGGTGTTTCTTTTCCCCAAAAAAAGTCTGCTTTGTCAAAAGCTTCCATCCCTTTTTTACCCACAGGCCACTTCTGCTGATCCCTGCTCATTAATTGAACCAGAGAGCCGCCTTGACCCTGGCTCAGTTCTTTTGAAGTGTGATGTCCTCTGCTGCAGAAGGAAATAATTTTCTGCCTGATTCAATGAGCCATCAGTAGCGCTAGCAGGCCCAATGACATGTGAGAATATTAACCTCCTACCTTGAAAAGCTGTGAATCTTGAGTGGCAGTCTATAATTCACACCACACTCCCCAGCCTCACTTGCTGCCTGTCTCTCTCCCTTTCTTGCTTGCTTGCACTGAGATACACACTTGGACAGGAGTCTCAGCATCAGCATTTGGTATTCTGTTCAAACTTTCTTCAGTAGAGGGAGCTTTCCCAGGCTTCCTGGTTGTGAGTTGCATTTGCACTATAAACTACCCAGTTAAGAACCAACACAATGTCTTTGTGTGAAATACATGTATGAAATTTGGTTGGTTAACAGGATGGGGCATAGTGGCATGAATGGTTAAGATGCTGGGCTTGTTGGCTGGAAGGTTGACAGCCCAAGTTCGAGACCTAGTGCTATTGTGCAACAGGGTGAGCTCCTGTTGTCTGCTCCAGCTCCTGACAACCTTGCAGTTTGAAAGCATGTAAAAGTGTAAGTAGATAAATAGGTACCACCTAAATTGGTGGGAAGGTAGCAGCATTCTGTGTGCCTTGGTGAATAGTCATGCTGGCCAAATGACCACAGAAGTGTCTTCAGATAATTCTAGCTCTTCAGCTAGGAAACTTTTGCTCTGCCCTCTAGAGTTGGATATGACTGAAAAGGGAAAGCTTTATCTTTACCTTTTAACAGGTTGGTTAGATCATTTGCAGCTTGGTGTCTTGTGTGACTCTTGTGCCTTTTAGTTAGTAAAGGGCTGAGTATTCAAGACACATGCATCTTGACCCACAACTGTGCTACTGCTGTGAGGGGAAAGCCATGAGATCTTGGAAAAGATGCAGAAATTTTAAGGAGTTATGGACCGAATGTTGAATTCATATTTCTGTATAGCCCTGATGACTGTCTTGCAGGAATCCAGAAAAATGGGTTCATTGTCAGTGAAGTGGTAAAATATGTTGTTGGAATGAAGCTGAAGTTCATTATGGAGGGGAAAGGAGATCAGAAGGACTAGAATGAGAATTGTTCACTCATGCTACATGCCAATTCTATTTGAGCTTAGATTTTATATACATCATGGGGAGGGCACCCTTTTGAATTATTTATTCTGCCTTTATTATTATACAGATAATTCAGGAACATATACAACACACCTTCCTCCTCTTATTTTCCCCACAACAACAAACTTCCTCCTCTTATTTTCCCCACAACAACAAACCTGTGAGATGTGTTAGTCTGAGAGAGAATGACTCTCCCAGCTGGCTTTCATGGCTAAGATGGGAGTAGAACTCACAACCTCCCAGTTTCTAGCCAAACTGGCTCTTAAGCATTTATTCTAATCAATTTCTTGGAAAAATAACCATGATTTTAAATGAAACATAAAATATATATGATAAAAGACATTTGACATTTCTCAAAGCAAAGTTCCACCGATACCTGCAGAAAATATTATTGTAGCTTTATTTAATGTATCTCCTTTTGCCTTTCCTGTGTTCCTAGCCATAATGAAGTAGCTGTGGAAGAATACTATCTGTATAATGTATCTATAATGTATCTATATAATGCTTGTAAGCTGCCAAGAAGTCTTTCGAGATTGGCAGCATAGAAATGTAAAAATGAATAAATTAAATAAATACACTGAATTACTTTAGAGGAAGAAAGGAAAGTTTCTGAATGCTTCCTTGTGGGGAATATACTCTTCAAACTAATTTGAATAGCAGGGTGAAAGCCAGACTAATCTTCCTCAGAAATGCTAGATTTACTTATGAGAATGATGGAAGATGACAGAGGTATCCAGTACAGCCATGATGACCGACCATCCATCCACCCATCCATCCATCCATCCACCCATCCATCCATCTTCATAATCCATAATTCACATGCTGTTACTTGCCCTGGAGATGCCTTTGATAAAGGAACTCAGAGAAGGAAGAGATAGGAAGTTCAGAGCAGCACCAAAAGAATAGGAGAAATATAGTTTAACCAAGACATGTCTCCTCAGAACTGAGCCATCTTGTCTTATTCCTTGATATAGGATTGTACAGTAGCTTTAGGTCAGGCATCCTTCAGCATTGGTGTGTTTGCGGTGACAATTTGCAGAAACTTTCCCCAGGTGTAGATGAAGTAGTTGTACTTGCAGAAAATCAAATTTGAATTGCATGAAAGCCTCATTACTTCTGCAGCATCACATGTCTTTTCCCCAATTTCTCGAATTTAAAGTTTCAAGATCAAGTGTCGTGCATGAAACTTGAAGAAAGAAAACTCCACTCAATAACTTCCCGCTGCACAAATGAGAAATGAAATGAATCACTTACCCCTCCCTTAATGTTGTTTATGTGTATCAACTTACATGCAATAGCCAAACAAAACATGAAGGAACTGAAGCAGCTGGCCCTGTGGTGCAGTTGAAACAACTTGGAGCTGAACACACTCAAAACTGTAGAAATGGCAGTGGATTTTATAAAGAGACCTACTATTTTATCCCCCTTACCATAGTCAGCAACACAGTATCAGCAGTACAGCCCTTCAAGTTTCTAGGCTCCGTAATTAAAAATATAATCTATTAAGACTTAAATGGGCAGTTAACATTCACCCCATTATTAAGAAGGCACATCAGATGAAGTACTTCCTGCATCAGCTCAAGAAGTTCAACCTGCATGAAGAGCTGCT
>JANHZU010004954.1:59990-73036 GCA_032468055.1 Acrochordus granulatus | reverse complement strand
CCTCTGGCAGAGCTCTCATCTTCTTCAGAGCACACAAGCCCCCCAACCACAGCAAGGTGGTGCCTCACTGGGGGGCTCTTTTGCTCACTGCAACATAATGCTAATATTATGTAATTCCCTGTCCCAATAAAACTATTGGCTTACTGATGACATGGTCACAATTCCTGAACCAAGTCAAAAGTATTTATATTAAGGCTGCTCAGATCAGTCCTGGTGCTTCATGAAGTGGATTGATTTTTGTGCAAAAGGAAAAAGAACAATTAACATGGCTTTCAGCTGCAAGACTTCTCATGTTTATTTACATGCCTTCTTAGTATCTGCTGCATGGCCGAGATATCTTTATTTTTGAAGTAGAACATACTAGGAGCTAGACGTCTACTTATCCAAGTGATCTCTGGAGGCTTTTCTTTTTAAACATAGTCATTGAATGCTTGTTTAACTGAGAACAATCAGCTTAGTAATGCCAGAATAATAAGCTATAATTTACTCTGATTTTAATTCCCCTCTTATTTGGAGGCATACAATTTAGGAGAATTAATAAGAAATGTTGAAGTTGAAAGTTGAGGATGGCAAATTAGGCTCTGCTTTCTTTGGAGCTTTCTCTGGAGCATTTTCATAAAATCTAGAATATGGAGAGGACATTTATGAGCCAAAGCCTAACATGTGCTGTAATTGTCATATATTCCTGCTTTAAGAAAGTGGAGTTGATGCCACCCAGGAACAATGAATGTTTCCAAATGCAACTATTCCAGATGTTAATTTTTCTCCTTTTCTAACACATGATGGTCCGTCTGTTGTTCTCTTGCACTCTGTTTGCTGGTCACAAAGACTGGTTTTCTATGACTTCTCTCCACTTCATCTTTTTTATAAAGTTTATTATCCTTTTCTTATGGAAGGGGATCTGCTTGCTCCATTCATTATAGTTTCTTACCTTGGCAGCTGATCTCAGTTGAAAGGCAGCATGTCCATTATGCACATATGAAGCCCATCACTCCTCCAGCGATGGGCCATTCATCAAACATTTATCTTTTGCCCTCTGAGCAGCACGTCAATTTGCTTGTCACTCCCCAGCCTTGGTTGTTTTGGAAGATGGGAGAAAAATTACTTTCTTTCCCCTCCCCCTTCCAGTTCTTTCTCCAGATGCCCGATCTATTTGTTGATTAACTTGTTCTCTCTGTTCTTCTCGCCCAGCTCATGAAAGGGAAGAGGTGATGTTTACATAGTAATTCTAAAATTATACTTCATTATTTAATTCAAGGCATACTTACAATGCCAGGAATGTTAATACAGCATCCTGAGGGTCTGTCTCATCTCCAGGAATTTACTAATACCTAAAAAATCCATAAGAGGACTATTTTGACTTCATCTTTTATGTCATCATAAAAATGGTGCTGTTACATCGTCTTCATCATTTTGTGATATTTGGATGATACCACTTGCATAATGATGACATTACATAAATTGCATAACGTTGATGTATATGTTATAATTTCTGTAATGACATCATAATACAAATGACATAAATCCCAGAAGAAATGTGGTTCACTGACTTTCTTTTTCTTTTTTGCATTGAGGTCCAGGAAAGCATAGTTTTACTGTAAAGCTACACAATGCAGTCGGAGTAACCAAGATCTATTTCTACTGGCCAGCAATTGTGTATACTGTAGGTCCAAGTCTTCTGTGTAGCTCTTTCCGAAATTCTTACTCCCTTTTTGGAAAACCACAGCATAGCAAACCTTAGAGTTTGTCTTTCCCAGGCAAATCCTCTTTGTATCTTTATTTCTTTCTTTCTTTTTTCACGATGCCACTTTACATTCCAGAGTTTAATAGATTGTTTCTTATCTTAATCCAGAGAACACAATGCAAGAACTTGATCTTCCTCTCTTTCTTCCCATATCCCTAACCATTCTTGTGATGTGGAAACAAATATTAGTTTAAAGTTGGACTGGGATATGTAGAAAGTTTCCAGATGTTTTATATTGTGTCCTCCTGAATTTATTAAATTATTTGTTAGATTTATAACCTCTTTATTTTAGGCACTCAAAGCAGTGTAGAAAACATGTCTCCCATTTCCCCGCAACTGGATGGGGTAAGTTGGGCTTGGAGATAGTGACCAGGTCAGGTCATCCAGTGAGTTACCATAGTAAGGATGCATAATTGAAGTTCATTCAGCATACTCATCCATAGTTAACTGAACCCAACTCCCACAACTCATACAATCTTCAGCTAGACATATTTGGCTAACATTGCACACTGAGTTATAAGCTGAGTTATATCTGAGCTGTAAAATTCCAAATGGCAGTAAAAGGACCTAGGCAATGTAGTTACTGCCCTCTGCTGTCGAATTGGATTCTTACAGTCCAGATCCGGCAGTCATCCATAAGATAACATGTCACATATTTGTCAACCACTGAAGTCCTAAGCAGTTTAGGGTCTGTCTATCTGAGGTTTTGCATTAATATTCTATATAAACCCTGAAATTGTTTGAAGATGCCCACCTGGTCAAAGGTTTGGCTGTCTGGCCATGTAGGAAAAGGTCTTCTTCTTAGCAGCTCCCAATCTATGTGGAACTTTGGAAGCCCTCTTCCAAAGCTGCATTTGATGCTGGTTCTCAGCATTTAGAGAATCAATGGAAATGCATCTCTTTTGCTGGGCTTCTAATTGTACATAGATTTGTTGTATTATTAATCTGAATCTGTGTTTTAACTTGTTGTATCCTGTTCTCCTTTTTTAAAGTATATTAGTGCTTTGAAAGCTTACCGGATTAGAAAATAAAATATATACAATGAAATAAGTAATAACAAAAGCATTAATGGTGCATTGAGAGATCTGCTTAGTGGCCTTCTTCCAAAGTTGCATTTAATGCCTTGAGACTTACCAGATCAGAAAGTAAAATATATATAATAAAATAATTGATAAGAAATAATCATAAAAGCAATAAGGATGCATTGAGAGATCTGCAAGAAATACTATTTGCCTGCAAATAAGAACTGGACACCAAATAGACAAAGTAATAGAAAATAAAGTGCTCTGGGACTTTAGAATTCAAACAGACTAGAGCACCTGCCACATAACACCTCAGGATTAATAAGTGTCAGTAAGAAAAACAAAAAAGTGTGGATAGTAGACGTGGCAATCCTGGAGACAGCAGAATGGAAAAGAAAGAAATGGAGAAAACAACAAGCTACAATGACCTGCAAATAGAAGTAGAATGACTGTGGCAAAAGGAAGTAAGGGTAGTTCCAAAACACCTCTTGAACACCATCGGGATTGCCAGAATCACATCAGTCAATTGCAAAAGAAAGCATTATACAGAACAGCCTACATCCTGCAACAATACCTTCAACACCATCAAAGAACAACATCTACCTATGCCAGGTCCTTGGGAAGAACTTGATAAATCAGCAAAAATGCCAAATCCAGTCTGGCTGATTGTGTGATAAACCATAAATAAGTAAAATCAAATAAACAGAGCTTATGATTCCACCGATATCCTCCTGGGGTAAAGCTGATTCTTGGATTATAATTGGATAGTGAGCTTGGTTTTTAAGAGGAATAAATCCTATTCAGAATATCACTGACTATCTTGCAAGTTTATATCTTGCAAGTTTATATCCCAAATATATCTTCAAAACCCAAACATTAAGATGCTTTATACTGTCATGCATTGCAGCTGAAAGGGAGACATTGCATTTTATTTGGAGATTCTGATTAGCCTGTGGGAAAAAAACTAATTAAAGATCTGATTGTTTCTGGTTTGGGTTTTTTTTTAAAGATAACTCTTGATGCACTGAAAGATTTAATTTTTATACAACCTAAGAGAAAAATCTGAAAGAGAGAAGGCAAAATGAGAAGGGGACGGCAGAGGATGAGATGGTTGGATAGCATAATTAGTGCGATGGCCGTGGGCTTGGGTGCACTCCCGGAGGCAGTGCAGGACTGGGACGCCTGGTGTGTTGCGGTCCATGGGGTTGCGAAGAGTCGGACACGACAACAAGAGAAAAACCTAGCAGCTTAAATTCATAAAGGCAGACATAATATAGCAGCCACTCAGGCCTCACCCTATTTTTATATGAAGTGTAAGTTGGCCTCTTTTTCTGCAGTATTGATGGTTTCTGGAATAGATGCAAATGATTGACAAGTTGAGCATCACATCACTGAACAATACAACAACCGGCATTCTATCCAATCTGGGTTGGGTATTAGTTAATTAGTTTGGGTTCAGAATATCCAATGCTCCACTTATATTGGATTAAAGGGAAAGGTGGATATGGGTGTGATTTGTTTATTGGTGATATCTGGTCCTCCTTATCTTCCTTATCTAACATTTCATAAAGGTCCTGAGGGGCGAGAGCCCTAGGAACCCGTATCACTCTCAAGGGGCAGCTGAGTCTTTTCCTAGCACTTCCTTCTGGAATTGACTGAGTAGAAATAGATCCACTGTTTCTCTGAAACAAGTTACATCCTCCTTCAGGCAGTGTAACCAGAATAACATCAACAACAAGCATGGGGCTCCGGGGGGGCTCTTTATCAGCATGGAGGTGGCTGATGGATCCTTAGCCATCCTCACCTCCTTTTTATATTTGAAATTTTTTTAGCCCACCTTGCTAGTCTGCCGGGTTTTTTATTTTGTTTTAATGGGGGTTTATTTTTTTTCTTTTAAATGTTTTTAATATATTGTTTTTTTTATTGTTGTTAGCCGCCGAGAGTCTTTGGATTTCAGCAGCATATAAATTTAATAAATAAACCTCAAAAGTTACTGAGAAATATATGAAGCTGTATTTCTTCTGTTCCTTTCCTGAGATATATCATTCCAAAGAAGTCAAGTCTACATCCAGTTCAAAAGAGGACCCGAAGACGGAGTGAAATGGGTCTAGTAAATCAGTGTCACCGACTGGTGGGACTCCGTGTCCAGGAAATGAAAGTCAGCCACCAGCCGATAGTTCTTCTTCCTCCACATATCATTTTGGGGTACTGTCTTCCAGAGCAGCCTGACCACAACCTCTTCGAAAGAGAATTTAGGCTGCATTGAACAGATGTGAGCATCTCTTTCCTATCCAGTGTAGTCAGAGCCTGATGGTGTGGCTAAACAGGCATCTTGCCCACAGCTACTATGCGTATGTCTGGTGGGAAGGTGGGGAAGAAAGCGACGGAAGATGAAATGGCTGATATTCCCATGCTGTGGCATTTTCTTGCAAGCTTCACATGTACAGTATCACATTATTTGTCCATTGTGTTTCTTTTGCCCCCCGTACATTCACGGCCAGTGGAGACAAAGGGGAACATTCTGAATAACTCCTATTTAATTATTTGCCCATCTTTCTCATTAAATATGGGATCTAATTACACATTTTTATGAAATGGAGGTTTTAAAAATATTCCGTGATTTCTTTGTAGAATTCTACAAACTTATTAAAGTCCCCGTTCCCTGTAGGTGATTTGCTGAAAAATGTTACAGAATCTCCTCCTGAATGATATTATGCAGAGGTGATAGCTCTGTTTTAGGTCTTGTGTCCAAGAGTAGAAGATCTGTGAGTTGCTGTGGGTATTGGATATTCTGAACCCAAAAAGGTGGTCTTATTTGCAGTCCATGTTGTGTGAATCAGCTCGTCTTCAAAGATAGATCTTTCCACATGGCGTAGTTGTTTTTGAGATCAGTAAAACAGATGTGCCCATTGGTAGTAATTCTGCCTGTTTAGTCCCATTCTCCATTTATTCAGTCTGCCTGAGCATTTTATTTTTTTAAAAAAAATATTAAAAACAGAAATGTAAATTTATTTTCTCTCAGTTTAATTTCTGGGCATTGCTGCTTAGGCCAAGACAGCAGTTTGGAGAAAGGCCCCAGCCCTGATTGGGAAAGTATTAAATATTTTCTACTTTCCATGAAGTGTCAGGGGCGTAATATACAAATGTAATCAACATGTACACATCTATGCGGATTGGAACAGTATAATGTGGAAATTTATATTCTTTCATTGTTTGAAATGGCATTGCTTACAGTTCCCCTTCTTTTTTTAATTTAACAGATTCTTATGGCTACATGTTTTTCCTCTTCCACAAAAATCAAAAATCCATTCCCCAATTTTGCACATCAGGCCTGGGTGTTGACTGGAGTTGCCATACAGGCCTCTCTCAGAAATTGCCACCTACAATACTTTTTAAGGATGAAAGGGAAGGAAGAAATAATTCCGCTTCAGATGTGTGTAAACTGAAGGCCAACTTCCTGATTAGTTCAAGGACTTAAATAGAGGCAGGGGCTCCGAAGAGCATTGCTTTCTAAAGGGTTTTGTCTTAAGAGTTCCTAAATCCCTGGGAAGGTTGGAATTGCTTTGCCTGCTCAGCACACTGTTTTTGTAAGCTAATGAGGGCAATGCGTGAGCCGTGGGCAATGATGCTGCGCTATTAGCTGTGACAGAGAGCTTGATCATAATTATCTTAACGAGGATAGGGTTAATTACAGTGGAAACGTAAAGTTCTTTCTGCTGGAATCAGGCAGAGCTGAATGCGTTGTGATGTTTTGTCATTTTGATGTGACTTTGGAAATAGCACGGGGAAATCTCTTGACAATGTTGGCTCCCCTCCGGGGGTGGAAGGGAGGCGTGCAATGAGGTAAGTGAGATGGTACCTGTGGGTGAGATAATGGGCAGCTTTTGTGTCATTAGAGCAGGGAGCAATCAACCTTCAAGGCACTTAAGTGATGCTTATTAGCCTTCTAAGCCAACAAAGGAGGACTCCTACCTGACACTGCCTCTTAAATCAGGGTGGCATTCATGGCATTGAGCTGGTGCCTTGCTGCTTTTAATTCACTAAGACAGACAGACAGACAGACAGACAGGTTCACTGCTCTAAGCCAAGACCACTTATAAGCTTCCTTGTGGTTCTTTGAGGTTTTGGGGGTGTTAACAGAAATACTCAGGTGCAGCAGCACCTGATTTCTAGGGTCCAGTCAAAGAGTGATGCTATCACTCTTTGAGTGATATTTGAGATGAATCCCATCTCCTTGAAAAGCATTTCTCTGCCAAAGCATTTACACCACTTTATAGACACAGTTAGTTTCACAACTTCTAGGTTGAACAGTTGTCACTAGACTGATCATGGTTCAGGAGATGGGAAGGTGAGGTAGAGGTAGATGTGGATGAAACACCAGGGTTCAAATGTTCAGACCCCAGCTAAAGTCTGAAGAAGGATTTTGGAAATAGGTTGAAAATGTATCATCAGATGCCCTCACAATTTTTTCATGTGGTTGTATGCCATCTATCTAGCCTTTTTGTAGGGTTTTTTTTTTTACTCTTCTGGCCAGTTGCTGATCATTTGCAGATTATCTTCAGGGTATTACAGTATATTTGCATATTTGTATAAGACATTTCAATAATGTCTATTCTGAAGCTGAATGCAAGTGAAAATCTTTTTATATCTCTTAAGGATCTGAGGAAAATCTGAAAATAATTATAAGAACAACAGCAACAACTATTATTATTTAGTAATGATCTGAATATTGACTATAACATACCACTGATAAAGGCCAGGCATTACTACGTACACTAGGCTTATTACAGACTACAAATAACCATTGCAACAGACTATTAGTTGATTTACAACAGCAACAACTATTATTAATTAGTAATAATCTGAATATTAACTATAACATACCACTGATAATTTTAGCAAGAAAGGCCAGGCATTACTATGTACGCTAGGCTTATTACAGACTATAAATAACCATTGAAACAGACTGTTCATCGAGTTGACTTACAACTGATTCAGAATACTTTCGAGCACGTAGCTGGAGCTGCCCCTGCCATTGGGTTTTGATGTGGCCTTCTCAAACACTTTATAAAAGAGCATCATATTGCTAATTTTTCAATGTATTGCTCTGGTTATATTTTTATTTCAAGAAGGTGTGGGAGAAGGAAGAGCGGAGCCAGAAGTGAAGAGGGGGATCAGCCAGGAGTCATTTCACATGCACAAATGCCAAAGGCCCAACCCTTCATGAAGACCGTTAGCTTTATCTGTGGAGTCTAGATGTGGAGCTCGCAGTTGGAAAAACTTTTGTGACCTTGGAGCATCAGTCAAGCTTTAGATTAGAACTGAACTGTCTGAGCCTGCTTCTTTGAGCCTAATAGAAGGCCTTCTAAGACTGCCTGCCTTGAGGGGCAAAACAACTGGGCTTGTTTGGATGCTACCTTAGTGAGAAATACTTCTTCTCAGGCAAGAAATGAAGGGCAGCAGTAGTGTGGACATACTGGCTCCTTGTCATAGTTCTGGAAAAAAAATTATTCTGCAACTCTCAGCATCCAAATTCTTCAATGTGACGAAACTTGTGAAGTGAAAATTCTTCTTGTCTGTAGGAGTTTAAGTAATGTTTGATTTTATGATATGGAAAAAGGAATTCTGGAGAAGAAGAACTAAATGGATAAGACAAGCAGGTCCTTTCTGGTTGACTGTGAACTGAGTCCATATTTCACCTCTCAGGAATTCACTAGATAATCTTAGACAACTGATAGATTTTATATTTTGTCTAGCCATTTAAATCTTGCAGTGGGCAAGAGGGATATTGGCTCACTTTTTTTTTTGAGGCTATTGTAATTTACTACCCTCGGCCAGTTACTCTTTCTCAGCCCTAGGAAGGAAACAACAGCAAACTGCTTCTGAAACCTTACTAAAGAAATGCAGTCTTGTCCAAGCAGTTGCGAGGAATTGAATATATAGCTGCTATATTTGCTTCTGAGAATGAAATTCATTTCACTGAGACATATATACTTTTATGACCATAAAAAGGAGGCTTTTTTAAAAAAAAATAATCCTTGTGATCCATTCACATACAATAGAGTGTGCAATCTTGGATATGGCCACCAGAATTCTCACACTAGACTTTGCAATGGAGCAGTAAGAATGGGTGCCAATCAGGTTAATTGTACTCAACACAAAGTAATGTTAAATTATAATCCAAATTTAATTGAAAAGTTAATGGAATTATAATCCTGGTGATACATTTTTAAGTATACTGCTCTCTTGAATTGAAACTGAAAGGTCTTGGAATGTTTTCCCAGAATGATGGGTTTTCATGAAATACATATTGTCTCTGAGTATGTACCCACAATGTGTATATGTGTGCACATATGCTTTTTGGTATATTAGAATATACCAAATTCTAATTAGATTTAGGAATGTTTGGCTTTCTCCCTGTCCTCTTGCAGACAGCATAATTCATCTGTCTTACAAAAATACATTTCATTCTAAGTTTCTTTATACCCTCTCTCCAGGGCCTAATAGCCTCCTTGGCTCTGCATATTTCTTCTAGACAATAAAAGTTGACTTTATGGGCAAACTTCTCTTTGTGTTATTTTTCCTTGTTGCACTATTCATGCTCCTAAGCCCTTCTATTGTTCAACCTCTCTTCATTTACTTCCATTTCACTTTACTGACTATTGGTGGCTTGTTCGGTCAAAATGGCATGAGATTTCAGATGGGAGATGTCACTATTGTTGAGGACCCATCTTACATACTCCTATCAGAGAATGTTTTCTGTTGGCTTTGATGAAGGATGCCAAGAGAGGAAATAATGTCAATGAATAAATAGTACTCCTCCATCTTCCTTATTTATCACATTCTATAAAACAGCATTTTATAGAAACAAAACAGTGTTTTGTTCCTTCTTCCCGGTAGGCATGTGAGCTCAGCTGTCAAGTCAAGCCCTCTCAGCAGATCTAGGTGTTGCATAGGTGAACAAGCTGCAAATGTGTGTTGATGTGTATGCTTCATATAACATGCTGATTCTTATTTGATGTGGAGCCTGTACCAACTTGCAAAGCTATGAAATTATGAGTTAATGCTGAAATAATCATCCTTGCAAAGTGTCAAAACTAGGCTTCTGCACTGCCACAATTCTACCAAAACTGTTTGTTTATTTACACATTTTCCTTGTTTACAAACCTGAGAGTTGTGTTGCCGTAGCTGAAAATGTTTTGCCTGCTTCTTTCTATATGGGATATATATGTTTGTGTGAGTACATGTAATTACTTGTTATACTGGTGTCCCATGATGTGAACTAATTCTTCATTTCTCTCCAACACTGACTCTTTCGTGCTTTAGAAAGCAAGCAGAGAAGGCTGGAACTGGGGGTGAGGGTGGGGGTGGTTAATAAAATGAAAATCTCCAAAGCAGAAGGAAAATCCTCCTGTTTTCCCTAGCCTTTTATATATAGAAGAGCTGCTGAGAACAATTCCTGAAGTTGAATTTATTATTGTTAGTGGGTATGATATTTCATGGCAGAAATGATGGATGACAACTTAAATTTGTGTCCTGAGAATGAAGGTGAAGTGTGACAGAGTTATTTGTCTTGGGAATGAAGGTTGGGGTCAGGCGGGGCTGGGGTGCCTGAAGGCACGAGACATTGACAAATTCATCCTGCAGGGCTCATATCTGAACCTTTTTGTTTTGGATCTTGGCTATTCACTAAGCGACCTCCATATATCATGCTGCCAGCAAGTGAGCGATGTGTTGCTGCATTGGCACTCCCCTTGCCACTAATTTTTGTCATTCAGTCCTCCTGACAGGACTAAACCCAAACTCTTCCCCCTCCTTTCAAAGAGAAGGTTAAAATATTTATTTCAACTCATCATGGCCTCTTTGATTTACCAGAGTGTCATTTTTCCTGTCGCCTTTGTTGCAGGTCACTGGAAGGACTGCAGACCTTTAGCAGCTTGGAAGAGCTCATTTTGGACAATAATCTTCTCCAAAACGACCTTCGGTTGCCCAGCTTACCGCATCTTCATACTCTGATGCTCAACAAGAACCAAATATCCTTCCAAAGATAGTGGGAGGGGTAGACCCTGCCAATTGTCCAGCAATCTAAATGGAATAATGTAAAATATAGTTTAGATGCTTCCATCTCTCCTCATTAACCGGAATATTTCACAAGGATTTATGGTTGCTCTTTCCTAAACAAGATGCCTTGCTCGCTTTTCCTGTTTCTCTATTTAAAAACAACAACAAGTACTTTTGTGTGTGGGGATGGGTGGGTGGGTGGGGGTGTGAGACTGTAGTTTATGGCTCTGAAGGAATTTTCTTTTTAAGAAATTCATAGTGGCAACCACAGCCAGTTTCATTCTGGAAGAAAAAAAAATCTAGCTGGTTTTGGATTCTGTAGGAGGCTGACCTCTAGTGGAAGACAAGTTGCAACGAAGCAAGGGAATGCTTAGTTTCATGTGCCCCTAATTTCTCTTCTTGATTTCCTCAACAGGACTAGAGTGATCACTTAACTAGATAGGCTTCAGAACAGCATCTCAGACAGCTGAGCACTATTTGGTGATTAGCAAAGATGGCTGGCATGTGGCTACTTGGTGCTTGTGGGCTGTGCTTTGCTCATTCAAACTGTTTAACCTTTTGAGCTGTTCCCCTATCCTGGAATATATATGCATATGTTCTTCTTCTTGGAAAGACTTGTTGGGTGCACAAGAGGCGTAGGAGCCATGCATGCTCAGTTTTATTCTGAGGATAGCAAAGGACCCATCTGAAACTATTGGTTTAATTGTTTGAAAATTTATCAGGGCTATACAGGCACTCTGAAACCTCAGAGGGTGAGAGAAATAACAGCATGGGTGTTATTAGTGCGCATTCATCAAATGTTGTGCTCCAACCCAGTTCATATTATGATGATCAGAGAATTCGACCATATAAAAAGCTTTGAAATAATATTTCTGATAATCTATAAGAAGCTTTTGCTGGTTAAATCTGATTGACAAATCCTAAAACTATGAACAAATCAAACTGTCAACTCATTGTTAATTAAACCAATATTTGTATGCTCTAATCCTGATTACATACTGATTTACCACTGAATTATAATGATAACTGTGATCCTAAGCCATTTTTCCCTTAAAGCCACAACACGCTTCAGTCGGTTAAGTATCTGTCATTCAAGCCACAATTTTATGAAGTATTATTATTCTTGGTGAAATCAACTTTTAGAAAGGGCATTTCCCAGTTATGCTTTACACCTGAGTTCTCATCTTTTGTTTGTCAGTGAAGAATTCTTTCACTGACTGGGGCTTATTCCTAATGCCATCTAAACAGTGACCATCTGCTTCCACCTCAACAATAAACTAGCAAATAAAGCCCTGAAGATGTACCTAAATAACAAATTACTCCCCTATAACCATATCCAAAATACCTCAAAGTAACACTGGACCGTACATCTCCTATAAGAGGCACCAAGAGAATATGGTTGAAAAAATTAATATTAGGAATAGCATACTTCAGAAACTAAATGGAACAAAATAGGGCACCTCAGCTGCCACCCTCAGGATATCAGCATTAGGGTTGTCTACTCCACAGCAACATACTGTGCCCCTGTATGGCTCAACAGCTGCCATACTCGTAAGCTACATGTCAGACTCCGTGACACTAAGAGGATCATAAGTGGATGCATTAAAACTACTCCTATCTGCTGGCTTCCTGTTCTGAGCCTTACACACTGCTGGCCCTACGAAGGCAAGATGTGTTAGGGAGAGAACACAGAAAAATTATGAACAACCTACTTGTACTGGTGCATGCCGACCTTCCTTACTTATCAATTGGTCAGCTTAAATCTAGGAAGCCTCCATTGGCACTTGCACAGTATTTGTGCATTAACTTGAACATTGATTCTCAGTTGAAAGCCAGATGCATTGCTGAACATCCAGTTACAAGACGATATATAGCAGATCCTATGCAAAAGGTGCCAGGTCTTGATTTACCCGCCAGCAATGAACAACTCTGAATAGGATTCGCAATTTACCCAGAGTCTGCCAGGATTCACTATAAATGGGGCACAGCATTTTCCCCTCAGTATGACTGCAGTGCCCCATGCCAAATGATAGATCACATTGTGATTGGCTGAGGGCATATTCTGGCCCAGTTTCTGATTTTTTCCTCATAAGTGATAATGTTCTTCAATGGGTAGATGGCCTAGACATTGGTATTTTAATACAGATCTTTTTAATAATTATATTCTTATGTGTTTTTTAATCTAGGTTAAATGCTAATATATATTGTAAGTCCATGTA
>JANHZU010004954.1:33832-59890 GCA_032468055.1 Acrochordus granulatus | reverse complement strand
TTTTTTAATCTAGGTTAAATGCTAATATATATTGTAAGTCCATGTATGATATGCCATGCGCTAAATAATAATCTCAACCTTTGGGGGTCTATCAGTATATGGAGCACATTGAGACCATGTCTCAAACCTTATTACAAAATAGAAGGTTGTGGAGCGGAGTGGAGTGGAGTGGAGTGGAAGAGAGGAGAGGAGAGGTCAGGTGGAAGACACCCATTTGCAAAGGCAAAATGATTAAGTTGCTATCCACTGACAACAACTCCACCTCAACTTAAATATGATGCCAATTTACAGTGTTAAAATCAATAGATATAAAACAAGTTCAGGAACAATATGTTTACGCCAAATCCAACATCAGGAATCAGTCATTGAGGGGCAGCTGAAACAGGACAGTTTTGATAGCTCTGTGGAACACCTGTAAGGATGTTGGGGCATCTCTAGGTTAGATGGTTCCAAACAGGGAACTGCTGCAGAGAAGGCTTTCCTTCAGAGTTGGAACGTGAACTCTTGTGGGAACTTGACGCTAAGCGTATTCTCCCTTCATGGATCAGACAAATTGCATTTTGAAGAGACAGTCCCTACAGCAGTTAAAATATCAGCATTATGTGAAGTAAAATAGACCTAATAAGACTTGGAGACTGATAAGTGCCAAAGAAATTGGTAGAGATATCAGGTAGCTGGCATTCTATCCAGGCTACTTTAAGTCAAGTTGATTCAAATTGCTAGGGGTGGATCCACACTGAAGCATGACTCCATTTCTGCTGTCACATTGTATACTGTGTGGTTTGCAACAAATGCTTTAAAAACCCAACTCAGAGGAGCCTGGGCTAACAGAATCAAAGATGGTAAGAGATGGAAGGGACTGAGAGGTCTCCTGGTCCAACCTTAAGTTCAATGCAGGTGTAATAAAAAAATAACAGTTCATCTAGCCAAATATATATGATGATAGGACATTCTGCCAGTTGATTACTTCTTGAAAGAGTTGAGATACGCTGCTCCCAAGTCACATTTTTGATCTGTTCTTCTCTCCCCTTAGAGGACTGAAAATTCCAGGAACAGAGGCTGTGTTCATAAGCTTCCTCTGCTGATCATGTTAAGCATGAATTTAAGAAAGAATTAACTAGACTGAAAGGAACTCCATATAGAAGCGCTAATGCTCCTCAAGGCCTATTGGACTGCAAAGCTCTTATCTTGCCAATCTGCAAAAGACATTTTTGAACTGATGAATCCAGAACCTTTGAGGAAAAAAACTGACCCAGTCCTGAAGTGTTAATATCTTCCTAACAAGCTAACAAGTTCAAGAGTAATGCAAATAATTTTACAGCGATCAGCAATCATTGTCTGTCTTTATAGCATAGCATCTTTTGTAGATTAGATTTGAAAGCACACAAATAACCAGGAAACTTCCTGAGTTTTCTTTTCATTGTTCGGATCTTAATTTTATAAGGTCTTCTTTCTTTGCACTATTTTTTGTTTAACTCTGGAGATCCATGCCAATTTCCAGGGGCAAAACCTTTTTCTTCTTTCCTTAAGTCTGTTGTCTTTCTCACCAAGATAGATCTATTGGTTTTAACAATATTTCTCTCTTAAAGCATCCATAGTATGTAATATTCAGTTCCATCTGTCCTATGGCTTTAGCCATTGGTTCCTTTTGGACCAGACTTTGGTTCCTAGAAGAATACATGTTCAGCTTATGAAACATTTTCTCCAGTAATCAAACTTCAATACTTCTTCAACACAACTTTGCAACTTCAAGGGTAGAAAAAGACTTTTCCCTCCCCTGTTTCAGAATTTGGGCACAAGAGTACTTGAGGCAGGAAGAAACCTGGTTTTTAGCCCTTAGCTCTTGCTATAGGAGTTTCCCAGGGCACTTTGTGTAAGGATATGTAAGGAGGTAAATGATGCAAAGAGAGAAGTCACTAGAAAGCATCCAAAGACTTACCTCTCTTTTTCTCTGAACATTCTCTTAACATCCCAAACCATAATGTAGTTATCATACATTTTTGATGCTGACATACATGAGATACATCAGCACAACAACTCTGCAACAGCATAGGCTACCAGAGGAACTATAAGAATTAATAGTTTTTTTATAGTAGTGTACCTCAAGCCAGAAAAGTAACTAAGAAGTTGGAACTTGCCACTTTAAAAACAAAAGGAAACAAGCAAACTATATATAAAAAAATTCCTTGAGCACTTCTTCCTCCAAAATCTAGATTTCTAAACATCATGATTTTGGCTTTGGGAAATATTTGAGACATGCCATCTAAACATCAGAAAGGAATCGTCCTTTTTACAATGCAGTATTAATCACTGAATCCAAGTCTGAGATCATTCTTTCAAACATAAAGGGTATAAACTACATCTTGAAGCCATAGGCTATTTCATTCCCGTCTCCCCAACTCCACCCCCAAGGTTGGAGGACAAGAATTCCTCTCCTGCTTCTACGCTGGTCCTCTAGCTTGGGGGACAGGCTGGAAATAGTTGAGGACTGCTACTCATCATACAGTCCTGCTTATCTGAAAGTGCCAAAATATTTACTCATTTAGATTCACTCTGTATTTGTGGGACCCCATGAAATTCTGATAATCCCCAGTGGCAAAAATATGCAAAAAATCAGAAGAGAACAGTTTCTTTTTTTATTGAATTTTAGTTATGGTGGATGCATGAAATGTCTTTCAAATCATCATGTATCTAAGTTAGCATGTATCACTCTGAGTTCATTTCCATAAAATATGATTTCCTTCTTTTTAAAGTTGGCTGTTTGTTATAAATTGCGGTGCTTTAATAGCAACTTCTTTGCTCAAGCATTCTTGCTTATGAAATATTCTGCTCCCACCAATGACATATTTCCCAATATGCACCAATGGTATATTTGACCCCATTTCAAAACTCATGTTTCCAACCTGTTGTAATGTATTTAATGATGAATGTACTGTGAAAGTAACTGCTTGTTACCATGTTGGAAAAGTTTCATGGCTTCAGCAGTTGCTAACCATTTTCACATACAACATCCATCATTTTGTCAAAGTTTTTAATGTTTTGCAGACAAGTTAGCTAGGAATGAAAAAGAAGTGAAGAAAGAAGAGGGAGGAAATAAAACCTCGTATCTTTCAATTTAGGGCAAAGAAAGGATTTCTCTTGCAGATAATTAATATTACAGTTCTTTAAATGGCATTATATATCAATGTGTATACACTGTGTTTGAGTGTTTATGTGCATATGTATTCATGGTGTGATGTTACAGTAAGACATGCTGGTGGGCAGGGATGGGAAATGCGCAGTGTTGATTAAAAGTTTCCCTTTTGTTATTGTCATTGAATCCTTAATCTTTGCCCTTGGACACATAACTGAGCTGGAGGGCTTGCTGGATCACTTGGCTGAAGTAGCACCTTCCCTGGAGTTCCTTAGCTTGCTGGGAAATTCAGCATGTCCAAATGAGCTGGTCTGCAAAGACAAGGATGAGGGAGACTACCAAATATACAGGTTAGTATCTTGGACTGTACCTGTGGTTAACAATGGCTGCTAAGATGAAATAGTTAGCAAATAATTTTGGGGAACTAATGGTCTATTAAATATTACCAGCTAAGACATAGGACTCTTCTAGATGAGAGTACAGATCAAACAGTGGAGCAAGATGCTCCCCATAGTCCAAAGATGCTTCACTAGACCTTGAACTAGGTTCTACTTCCTCTTCCCTCTCTCGTGCATGGAGGAACCAATAAACCCCATTTGCTCAAAGCTAAAGAAGCAGAAAGAAGCTGGGATGTGGTGCATTGCCCAGTGAAATCAGGGATGAGTCCACATCCTTTAGGAGCTCCTTGAGTCTTTCTTAATATAAATGCATCCAATCCAGGGGTTATCACAGACTGGAGCTATTAAGAACAATTATATGTGACAGAAGTAAGTTCCCCTGCACAGATTTTGTTAATATTCCTTCTATTCAATTATATAAATTGTTCCCTGCCAAATAGTGCTTATGAACACAGCTAGCTTTTCTCTGAGCCAAGATTTTGCAAATTCTATCACCCTCATAAAAGATCCCTTCCAAGACAGCCATTCTTTGCAGAATGCTGACTCAGTGAAATTCTCATTGAATCAGCAGCACCATCCAAACTCTCAGCAATCCCATGCATTTCCATAAATTATCATGTAGGCAACACCAAGCATCACCAATTATGCTTTCAAGTTCCAGCCTTTCCTAAAAAAATGGTTACATCAAAATGACAGAACAATAGATGCACATATGATTTAATATAACCATTCAAGGAAAAAAGCAGAAGAAAAAGCTCCTAAAATATATCATAAACACAAAACCCCCAAAATTTGGAATGAATTGTTCAAAAGCCCTCTTCCCATTTGTAATTTTTAAGCCAACATAGCTATGTTTTTCTCTATCCCTGTCTGATATAATTGGCTGCCAGTGTTAAAGAAACTTCAGAGCAGTGGAAAGACAGGAATTATGACTGCACTCTCAAAGGAAACCATACATGCTGTGCATAATTTGTACTTCTTCAGTTGTCTTAAGGTAATATAGTCTATGTCTATGAAGGTTATGTGAGCAATTTTAGACATAATAGACATAATAGCAATATGGGACAAACAGTGTGGAATTTTATGCCAACTGATTTTGCATACCAGCCTTCATTATGCATTTGGGTGAAAATGTATTGTAGAAGTTGGCTACTTTCCATTTTTCCTCCGCATTTTCAACTTTCATAGTATGGGTCAGGGTTAAGCCCATTTTGTTGCCTGAAATGTTAAACTATTATTTAGTGAATAAATAAAAAGCAGCATGTTTTTAGTGTGCCATTAGAGCGACCAAAAACTGAGAGTTATTCAAGAAGGATTTTTAATATTGCAAAATATTGATGGTTTCTCAAGAAACCATCATTGGACACAAAAAAATAGGCAATTTTTGTCCTGTTTTCAACTTTCTCTTTTTGAATAATGTTGTTGAGAAGTTGTTGGGCTACTGGAGGAAATGGATTATCTGGTCCACTTTCAGTATGGGTCAGATTTGGGCATAATTCAATGAGATGGCATTGATTGTGCTCATGGATGATCACTAGTGGGACCAAGATGGAGGTAATGCATCCTTCCTGAGTCTCTTTAGTCTCTTGGTGACCTTGTAGATCATATCATCCTCCTGGACCAGTTATTAGGTTATGGTGCTGTAAAGTTATGGTGCTGTAAAGGTTCTCTTTCACCTGGGGGTCAGTTCCCATCAATGTTACAGGGTGGGAAAAGAGGTCTAGACAATTTCTCTCCTTTGAAATTCTCATAGGGTTCTTCCCTCTCCTCATTCCTACTTAACATCTGAACTCCTGGCTGACCAAATAATGCCATCAATATTCTTTTTCAGTGCTTGGAGGCTATGGAGGGCTGTTTTTTTTAATCCCTAATTTTGATTTGCCGTTCACTCCCTAGAGTTATGTCAAGGAGCAGCCATATAAATAGAATTAATGGATGGAGAGAGAAATGCCACTCTTTAAGTACATTTGGCTTAAATATTTACCCAGAGACTTGCCTGGCTATCTGACTTAGCTGATATTTGGAAAAATTTGAAATGATGCAGAGTTTTTCTGAAGTAGGCTACGCTGGAATCTGAATCCTTTTCAACAGCTGTTCTAAGGCTGGAGGGAGAGATACAGAAAGTACAACCTGTAAAAGAGGATGTGTTTTCTGTGTATAGAAGGGTGAAGAGAAAAAAGAAAATATAGAGGAAGGAAGAGGAGAGCGAGAATCAGGACACAGTTTTGTACTAGTTTCTGGCTACAACGATCATCAAAGACACACTGCTTTGGAGCAGAATGACATAGGACTTTCCAGAGTTTGGCATTATTTGCTAGATCTTACATGGGAGCAGGGATGACATCAAATGTTTGCAAATAAGACTCAAGAAGACCCAGGTTGAAGAATTCCTTTGTTTAAAAATGGAGAAAGTTTGCATTCTTCAGCAACATCTTTTTCATTATGTTCTACATCCATCTTCACTCTTTTTCCCTTTCACGTTTGGTAACTTAACCCTAACAAGCCAACAAGAAAAAACCAGCCAACTTTCTATATTTGTAATTTCCTTGATCTCATACCTATTTTTCTGACCCTTTGCAGATTCAAAGAAGCATGCCTCAGATTTTATTCATTTTCAAACATTTTGTGGAAAAATGAATAAAACTTCTTCGCATATATAAAGAGAGAAATCCAGTCAGCTATTAATTATTTTTCAATAATTACTTAAAATTTAAAAAATCCAAATTGCAGCCCCTTTGCTCAAATATTGCAAATTTCAAAGCCTAGGTGGTTTCTGTGCTAGATGTTATCTTATGATCCTATCATACCTTTTACAAATGTATCTTTTTAATTCTGTAATCCATAATTTGTAAAAAATGTTGTTGGACTGTATTGGTCCAAAACCTGCAAATTTCCTTGCCAATTTCATACAGATTTTTCAGGGATGAAGGGAGTGACCAAAGGAAGGTTCAGAGCACAAAAGCACTTATGTGTCATAAAGCAGTTCCTAGTTTTGAGAGAAGTCCAGTTCTGATCTACAGTGAAAATTATGAGTTAATTTCAGGAATTAAAATTTCTGATTCAAGATTTGTGTTTGGAATAGATGTGTTTGTGGGGAGGGGATTGGTGTGGATCTGTTTTCTGAATTGGCTTCTGAACCAAATTTAGGTTCACAGCACATCTGTGCTGTCTACTTCCATAGGGGAAATAAGTACTATTTTTGGCATATCACACATATATTCTGAGAAGCTGCATCCAAAAAGGTAATTATACTTTTGATAGGGTAAGATATATGATCTGTATAATAATGTCTTCAACAAGTGATATAGTACAAATCTGGACTCTGGTTTTCATTTGTGCTGAGCACACTTGAATTGTAATGGCTATTCCATGTTCAGTGTTTAAAGTTTTTTTAAAATAAATTTAAAACTATGGTCTTGTGTGCATTTGAATATATACATATACATGCCAGTTTTTGCATTTTGGCTAAATATCTTCCCATCACCCTACCTTAAACTGTAAAGCACCAAGATCTAAAATAGTGGTTTTGTAGTGTAATTTATGAGATATTTTCACCATAGAATTCCTTAAAAATGAATGATATCTCTGTAGTTTACTGTTTTTCACTTTAAGGACATTTTTCTGACAATGCGAAGCCTATTAATCATTTCAGCAAAAGTAGCTCCTTAAAGGAGCTGTTCAGAGGCAAGACTCCATGGCTCATTTAATGCTATCTGGAAAAAAAAACTGTTGAGTGACATTCTCTGCAGTTATGTGATGTAATATTTATAATATGTCACACAGCCATACATCAACATAAACATGTCTGTTGTTGCATTTGTTAGCAAAATTTTGATTGTTGTAAAGAAAAAGAGGGTCAGGACAGTTTTAGTACATTATTTGTGTCAGGTCATTTGAAAAATTGGAAAACTGTGGGTGCTATACTATTTTTCTTGGACCATGCTTTCCAAGGTTATTTTAAATTAATTTGATTATGATTTGTACTGTATCAGATTCCATGGAAACCCAAGTTAATATCTCTGTTGCTTTCTGCTTTTTCTGGAGGTTAGAAATTCTGGTTTTTCCTGCAAACTAAAAAAAGTATAACATCCTCAGAAGTGCTATCAGATTTGTCAAGTCACTGTGACTAGTGGCTAATATTTAACAAAGATATAAAAAATAATGATCAAAGATTAAATAAATAAAATGGGTCTAAATTTCAACATGTGAATGAATGAGGAGCAAATAAATACCAAACCATATATTTTCAGTACCAAACCATATCAGTTCCATCTCCCATAAAAAAGTAATAAGTGGGTTTCTCCTCCTGTTCCCCCAGTTGTTTAAGAAATCCGAAGGCTTTGACACCAATTAGTATTTATAAATCCAACTATACCTCTTTATCATAAGCTGCTAGATTGTGAATGAATCCTGAACAACCCATTCTGAAGCCTATGTTGACTTTTGTTCAATCTGTTCTTCAAGGACTTTGCATGATGTAAACCTACAAAAGAATAACGTGAGCTAAAAATATAATAATAAGGAATGGAAGTCCTACCTAAGGGAAAACAGGAACTGTTATTCATGAAATCGGGAGAATAAGGAGAAGGAACTGAAATGTTTGGAGCAGTAAGGATGAGCAATAGTCAGATCAATCAAATGTATGTATTTATGCAGTATTCAACCATGGTTTCACTGTCACTTCCTTAATTTCGCTGTTTGTCTGGTAGCCATTTTTTTAAAAAAAATTGTACAAAGTGTAGAACTGGTTTTGAACTGAGATGAAACCCTGGCAATGAAATGATGTCATAAGGGGGAGACCTGTCAATTGAGTGCAATCAATCCCATTTATCTCAGTTGCTTCCTAGAATGGGGAAAATGTTGTTCTAAGACATTGAATGAGGAGGGAAGAAAGACACATCCTAGTTAAAGTGGTGTCCACAGACCTACTTTATGTTCCTGAGAGTGTGCAGGAACCTGTAAACTAGTGAGCAGAGGGGTGGGAAGGAAGATGGGAGGGTATGGTAGATTTTGTTGGGCTGGAGTGAAAGTAAGATATCCAGCATGGCCGTTAGATGCAAACAGATAACTGACATATTAACAGAAGAGAATATTGGTAACTCATGGTTGAACTGTGACATCCTTGGTGCTCTCTGAGCTTGGTGTTTTCTTGAAGACCTTTCAGTATCTAACGAGGTAACAGCATCAGTGTTAGAAGGAAAACAATCAGGCTCAAAGAGCCGACAACTCAAAGACTCCACAACTACATATATTTGTCAGGCTTTCCCTTTCCATTCCTCTTTTGGAGTGAAAATGTGCTACGATCTCCCATGCTCAAAAGTACACACACATGTCATTACCAACAGAGAGTTACAGTTGTAGCTAAGTAGAAGAATGTGTCTTTAACAGGACTTATGAAGGAACAAAGGAACACTATATTGGATGGAAAGATGAACACCAAGAAAACAAGAGAATGTAGAAAAGGAAAAGAAGAAGGAGCCTAAGGAAAGGGAAAATGTAACAAAGGATAGAAACATGGTGTAAATATCAGTGCTGCTGGGAACTGCATTGCCAATCCATAAACTTTGGTTTATTACATGGATCTAATGGAATGCTAACTGACCTTGGAAACATAGAGGGGGGAGCAAGATAGTTAAGGAGGAAATAGGGCTGTAATAGAAGGCATTCTTGGGTCCAATGAAAGGGGAAAGATTAGAAAGAGTCCCAGGATAAATCTGCCTTAATTATGCTGAGTATAGGGTCTGTGGGAGAAATACTTTGGTAGACTTGTATGTGTGCACACACACACTCCCCCTTTGAGTCAGTCTTGACTCTTGGCAGCTGCCTGGACTACTCTGTCGTTTTCTTAGAAAAAATTGGAAGTTTTTTTAATTTTTTAGTTTTTTTTTTTCTAAAGAAAGGCCTTCTTTCTAGGCCTGAGAAAGTGGGACTCAGCTGGCTTTGTGCCTAAGATGAGACTAGATATCATGATCTTCTAGTTGCTAGATTGATGTCTTATCCTCTACAAAAAACTGACTTTCGTCTATTGCATTACTCTGATTATATGAGGAAATTTCCAATTTCATATTTGCCCCTTCAAGAAGCACAACTGAATGACTGGAGCTGGCCACAGAAATGAATGAAAGGTTTCCAAACAGACTCTTGTAAGAATATGCAACTTGGTGATTGGCCTGAGTGATGTTTTGAATGAAACTGTGGCTTGATAATTAAATCTATTGTGAAGCTCTTTCAAATCAATAGTGTGATCAATCATTTCATGTTATATGTCTTCAATACCTGCAATAGCAATTCAGCAAGAGAAAAGTCAACCAACTACCAGATGAAAGCTGCAAACATCCAGATGATCAGTAGATAGCAGTGAAGATAACCTCAAAATGCTTCACCCAGATTTCTGGATTCTGGATATGGCAGATATAGCTGGTCCCAAAGATCTCTTTTAAAACTCAGGCTTATACCAGTCTTCACAATGCATCCCTTTTGATGGGATCAGGCAATTCACGCTTGGCATGCATTACAACTGCCTTTCAAAGTAGCCCCTATTATACTCCTATTGATTTACTTAGTCAGTCTTGCAGGCTGCACCAATTACATGTGGGCAGTGGGCAGCTAACAGCACACCCATAAACGAAGAGATAAGAACACGATTGAAAATAATCCAGTAAAAACAATGACCATCAATCCAATATGCTACACTTCAAGGATGGTATAATTTCATGAGTATTCCCCTCCCCATTTCCCAAAGAGCCACATTTTTATAATATTTTCAAAATATAGCAAGAAAGGAATGTGGGGCCACCATCCAAGAAAGTTCAGCTATTGTGGTGTTGCATATGACTTCAAGCTCTTCCCTGTTTCTGCCTGAGCTATGTATGGCTTGTGTCCTGGAAGGTGAGTGGCAGTTAATACAGCTCCCATGAAAGTGATACTACAATGGTGAATACTCTTAACTAATACTGAACTGCTACCTGCTGGACACCCATGAAGTTTCCAAAGGGAAGCACCATACAGAACACCTTGCAATAGTCAAGAAGTAGAGATAATAAGGAGCAAAACTTCCTGTTCCAGAAATGAGTGTAACCTGGCACATGAAATGTAACTGTGAAAAGACCTTTTGGACATTCTTCAAAAGTGGGAATACATCTCAAAGATGTAGGTAGGAGGCAGCCCTTGTCACTTGGTTTGAAAATGGTGTGCTGAAATCTATAGGTTTATAAATCTATATGAAATCTATGCGTTCTCTTACATGCTATGTGCCTGCATTCAAAGATGCATACATGTGCAGAGACCCCAAAGCAGGCTAGAAATCCCAAGGCACTGAAGCCATGTTGTAGAGCTGTAACCAAGAGAAGCTCTAACGGAAGTCCCTGACTGAGCCCCTTGCTTTGTGCCTAAAAGAATAAATATGTTAGTAACATTTAACCTCCTTCCTGTGACCCACTGTGAAATGAAACTTCCTGAATTGACTGAGCTCTATGCATTGCCAATTTTAAAGGACATTATAAACCGGGAGAGAGGTTTCTCAGGCAGAGATAAATTGGCCTTGAAAGACCTACTTGAGATATCTGTTTTTGCCTCCCTCCAGAACCCATTGCTTTCTCACACCAGGGCAGATAATGACCTTCCTTGAGAAATCTGTGCAAAGAAAAAAAAAAGTGGTTGTGGTAAGTTTCCTAGTCTTCAGGAACACTGAAGGGGGTCCAGGGCTGACATTAAAATGTTCTATACATCAAATGTAAAACTTAGATGGATCCTTTTTCATTAAGCAGTGGTCCCTTAACTAGTAATTTTCTAAGCTGAAAGCAGTTGCAGTATGTCATGCAATTTATAGATTCCTGTGCCTGCCATAAAATGTTTTATGATAGCTTCATTCAGTGTTATTAGTGGCTGTCTCCTTCTGAGAGCAATCCATTTGATAATAGTCTTAAAGCACCCCAAATTACTTACCTGCAAGCCACATTCCAGATAGTGTTTGTTGACAGTTTGAATAAGTTTAGTGCCCTTCTGTTGTACTTTACCTTCAAAACAAACTGTTTGAATCATCAATAGCTCCTTGGCAGCTGACAGAGGCCTATCATTGGGTTTAACCCTCAGGATGGTAGGTTATCTTGGGGAGTTAACCTTTTTGCATTGTTAACTGGAGTGTTTTATGCACATGCAACTTTAGGATAGTGTTGTGATAACCCCACTAACCAAAGCCATACATCACAGTAAAGAGATCTGGAGTGACAAATAACTCTGGATAAAATTTACAAGGCTTGAATGTATATTATTCTTGGGTGTTCTTGAGGTTTAACCATTTTCCCATAGTTTTCGTAGGAATTAGGGTTATTTTAGACTATAATTTTGTCTTCAAATGGAGGTACTTTGTTTATTTTATTTAATACCAATGCTCCATTTTTATAGTGGAAAAAAATTGCATTCATATGTTAAGATGGTCCATTAGGCTACACGTGTGTAAACAGAATGCCTGGTAAATTTATATCCTACTTCTGAATCCACCTTTCATGTGGAATCTCTATCTGATTCTGTGTGAAAGAGCTGATTTAGATGCAACATTCCTGCTTTCAGAAACAGTGGGAAAATGTCATGTTTGCACATATTCTTGCCCATTTCTCCTCTTTTCTCACATATTGACTTCAGAATGGAGGTTGTGGTTTGACCCCAATTAGTCCTGTATCCACCTATTCATACATAGTTCACATGAGAAGTGAGATGTGAAGGAGAACTTATTTTTCTTGCCCAGCTCCATAAACCAAAGTTTATGTGTTAAAGATCAATTTCCAGCTCAGTTACTTTGCATTCCTCCAAAAGGGATCCATCTTTTTCATCTTCCTCTTTTCTTCATTTTTTCCCCTTTTTGCTCCTCTCTTTCCAACCCTATGTGACCCTTTTCCTTTTGCTGGATAGACATTTTCCTGATTAGTTGAAGTTCTCTGCCAAACAAGAATGTGGTTGGGAGCTTGGGAATCCTGGCTTCTCCTCTGAGGCGGTGGCTCTTGTGGTGACTGGGAAAGGGACATACAAATGAGGTGGCCATTTTCAATGATTTAAGACATCCAGCTTAAACTTCTGTTGGGAAAAGGCACCAAAAAGGACTTTTTCTTCTCTTTTTCTCCCACCTTGGGCCATAATAGTGAAAAATCTTTTCAGCTGGAATGCACAGATGCAGTGCTAAATTTCCAATGTTCTAGCAATTTGCTCACAACAGCATTCTTTCCGTATAGGGCAGGCCATTTTTTTAAACTTTCAGAAAGAAAACAAAAATGTATACGCTTCACTGCAATGCGTAGAGTAGTTTGTCTACATCAAACCACAGATCCCTACAGCTCAGTTTGTTTTGTACTGGGTCTTCCGTCCCTTCTGAATGCATGGAAAATGTATTTGAAATTGATTTGGGCTTTTTTAATTACTTTCTTATCTGGAATGGGTGATGTGGGATGTGTTGAGGTGGGGGATTTCCAGAGAACTTCTCTAAGAGGAAGGATGGGGTCTTCCCTTTCTGCCAGGGAGGGAAATTCAGGTGTCGAGAAAGGAATGGAAGTGAAACAGATGTCAGTTGCTTCTTGGTTCTTCAAAATGACATCATGATAGAGGATGCATCAGCACTGATGACAGGGTGGCTTTTAATGTCTGCTACTAATTGCCTTTTATACTTCATCATTCTCTCTTGTGCAACATCTGCCTTGCCAACGATGACTTGGGAAGCTTTCCTGCCCACCATTCGTTTGCCATTCAGTGCCTCACTCCTGTTTCCCAGGATGTGAGGACTGCTTGTTCTCTTTGTGAAGGGAACAAAATTTTAGACGTTCTCAACAGTAAAAAGCCTTTCTGACTTAATAGTTCTGCTGCAAAGAGACATCTTCTTCGATGGACCCACGAAAGGTTAAAACGTAGCCTTCAGTCCAGAGTTGGCGAAGAGATGACACAAGGCTGCTGGGATCTGTCATATGTTTTGTGATTGCCTGCTTCTTGATGGCATCTTTCACACTATCATTCAACATTTGCTGATTTGGTAATACTGGATGTTTTCCACACTTGAATATTAATCTTTTTTCACCTTCCATTTACGTGGGTGTTTGTAGAATCCCAAGCCTTACTCTTGACGTATTGTTTCCTTCTGTTCATCTTTTTGAAAGAACCCCTTGTACTCTGAGCCTTTCTGCCAGTAATTCAAGAGGGAGTATTGTATTCCACTGAAAGATAAGGGACATCAGAGGCCCACAGCAGCTGAAAGGCCATTCGGAGAAGTTAAGAGATGTGTGAGAGCATATTTCAGTATCCCCAGATATCCAGCAATGCTTAACAATTGTCTGGCTCAGGACATGCTACACTTTATAAAGAGGCCTCTCCTTTCTTGTGATTGTTATTCCACCATCGAAGTGACATGGCTGAGTGTTGTGATCAGGTTGCTAATGGATTTTAGCATAGGTCAGGGTGCATATACGATTTCATTAGGACTTTACAATCTCACCATCTTAGACCCAGTGAAGTAGCGCTGATTGTCTTTTTTGTTTGGTCTGCTTGTCAAAAGACTAAATAATTAATTAAAGGGTGACCGCTCTTGCTTCTCCAGCTTGGAATGCATCCAATAATCAGTTTAGACGGTTTCTGTTCTTTAAAAAAAGACGTCTCGGTGTTTTCCTGAGAAAATACAAGGAACGGTATTCTACCACTGTCCTATTCCTATTCTGTTTGCTGAGTTCAGACACATGAAAATGAACGTATGAAATGATCACCCTTTATATTTCAGCCTCTGGATGTGTGAGGCAGCCAGCTTTACATGCCAGTTTCTCAGGCTGATTTCTGGATGATGGTCTATATAAATTTGGCATTTGTGAAGAACATTATCCATCACCTTTCCGTTTCCTGCCAGGAATGGATCTGGCATTTCCTCCCTCGGTCTCCAGTAAGTCTGTTTCGTATCTCAGTGGCTGCCTGTAAATAGCAAGCACTTGAGATGAGTTGATATTATCACCTTTCAGGGTTTGTTTTTTTAAAACATTGATTTATGCCATGGAGTGGCATGTTCTGTCCACTTTTTGTGAATAAAGCAACATGTGTGGATCTTTGCTTGTGAGCTTCTGGTGTTCCTAGAGGGAACTGAAGAAGGATCTAAAAGCAAATTTCAGCCAAGTATGTTCCTCAGACGAAAGATTCGGTGCACTTCTACAATCGGGTGAATCTTAACTTGTGGAGAATATCACGAGTTTTATTAGAATATTTTCTCTTATCTTAGATGTTTTACTTAAGCTTTGCTTTCTGTCTGTGTATGAAGCAAGCATTTCATTTTTTGCTCAGGAAATGTTGCAGTATTGCAGCTACAACTGCATTCAGCTGGCTTGCAATCTGCTTTTCTTCCAATGTACCGAGATACTAATTCCCAGAATTGGTTGGGAATTTAGGAAGTGACTGTCCCAACACATCTGCTGAGCATCCAGTTAGCTGACAGTAAAATATTCTATTAACAGTCTAAAATATGATATGATAAAAATATTTATTTCACCAGATATACAACTCTTTTGTTTGTCCCCTTCCCAGCTTATTTCACTGAAGACTGAGGAAGTGCAGAAAGTCCTTGCTTAATGTCCACTTGTTCAGCAAGTCTTCAAAGTTACAGTGTCACTGAATGAATGAGGGGGACTTACGATGGCTCCTTGTAATTGTGGCTGTACCCACAGTCACATGAGTCAGGTGCTTGGCAACTGGCTTGCAATTATGGCATTGTAGTGTCCTGCGGTCATGTGGTTGCCATTTGTTTCCAACAAGCAAAGCCAATGGGGACACTGGCAGGAGGTCACAAATGACAATCACATGTCCACAGGATGTTGTGACCATGCCTGATTTGTTTAACAATGGCAACTGGGACTGCCAGAATTGCCATTGTAAGTTGGTGTGGTTACATATCATTGCGCGTTACTGCTATGTCATTTAATGACGGAGTTCTCTGTCCCAGTTATCATTGGTAGGCAATGGCTAGATGTAGATAAAAGAGAAATCTGTGCACATAAGAATATGTATGCATATGATATTCCTGATATAGTCTTAAATCCTTCCTTGCAAACTTACATATGGACAGTAAAACCCCATGCACAGTAACTTACACAGAGGCAGCATCATAAATAACGTAACAGAATATTAAGGAAATATCCATCATTTAACCATCCACAAATTAGCATCAGAAATAATTTGGTTTTCTATAGTTTACTTATTTATTTGCTCATCAGATTTTCTCATCAAAGTGATTCTGGGTGGTGTACAAAAAAAACTATTAAACAGTTAATACATAAAAAACTTATTATTCAGAAGAAAATAATAAAAAATCGCAAAGGCTAAGAGAGGGCAGTAGATATTAAAAACAGTGGAAAAGTACTGCACTGGACCCCTGGGGTCCCCAGGTCTGATGGCGTAACCAGGCTTTCAGGGACTTCTGGAAAATCAACAAGGATGGAACCAGCCTCACTTCAGGGGCAGGATGTTCCATAAGGTGGGCACCATGGCTGAGAAGGCACATCTCCTGGGACCTGCCAAGTGCAGCTCCCTAGCAGAGGAGACCCATAGCATGCCTGTTCTGCTGGACTCGATGGGATGGGCAGATATAAGTCAGGAAGGGAACAGCCCCTTAAATAACCCAGCTCCATGTCATGAAGACTTTAAAGACCAAAACCAAATGGACTCAGAAGCAAACTGGCAAGTATTAATGCCATTTTAATCTGATGAAGCTTTTGGATACTCTTCAAGGGAAGCCCTACATAGAATGCATTACAATAGTCCAGTTGAGAGCTGACTAGGGCATGGGTGGCTGTGAGCAGAGCCCCGGTCTGATCTAGAAGAAGTGCAACTGGTGGTGCACAATACAATGCTGGGCAAAGGCTCTCTAAGCCATGACTGCCATTTTCTCTTTGACTAGAAGCCACGAGTGTGGGAGGACCGCACACTTGCATACCGGGTCTGTTTGGGGCAGTGCAAACCTATTCAGCATCAAAGATGGTGCCATCCTAGAATTAGCAGGCCCAAACCCAAAACCACTCAATCTTGCCAGGGTTCAGCCAAAGCCTGCTGTTCCTTATCCAGACTCTCATAGCCTCCAAGCACCAGGATAGGAAGCCCACGCATCACTTAATTCACCAGTGACAGAGATGTATAATTGGGCATAATCGGTGTAATGATGATTCTTCATTCTGTGGTGACGGATGAACTCACCCAGCCACCTCACGTGTATGTTAAATAGGAGCAGAGAGAGCACAGAACCCTATGGCACCCCACATGGTGGAGGCTGAGAACTTTCCCCCCATCTCTGACTGAAATTGATCCTGAGGAAAGGAAGTGAACCAGCACAAGACAGCGCCACCTACCCCCAATCCTCTTAGTCAGTCCAGAGGATACCATGGTCAATGGTATGAAAAGCTACTGAGAGGTAAACTCGGGCAAAGATGATGCACAGCCCCTGTCCCCTCCTCCATGGCAGACATCATCCAAAAGTGCAACCGATGCCATTTCCATCCCATACCCCAGATCTGAACTGAATCCTGACTGAAAGGGATCCAGATAATCTGCTTCATCCAAGGTTATCTGAAGCTCTTATACAACCACCTTCTAAACCACCTTCTCCCAGGGGAAATTAGATACTGGTGATTCTTGACCATTCAGCTTTGTTTTTTGTTTCTTAAGGTTCTGCCATAACATTACTTTTTTGGGAAAAAAGGCAATAAATTTATCAGGCAAGCATGACCTGCGAGCATCCATGCATCGCAATTGTTGCTTAGCTGTGGCTTTCTTTTCAAAACTGCTGCATGTTGGTCTGTCCTGTCCCACCCAGTAGCAGCAGGAATGTGTCTGGTCCTTGCTGGAAGGGGTTTACAAAAATCAGGAAGGTTGCAAACAGAAGCCAAATCACAATGGCTGGTGCAATCAGAGCACTGAAAACAGCGGCACACACAATGACCAGGGTTCTGTTCCGCTTTTGGAAACGGTCATTCTGGAGTTGAAATGTTTTGCACATTCCAGATAGGGAAAGGGTTACTTGGGATATAATGTCCCCAAAGAAACTTGTCAGGGATTAACTTTTGAGTATTTTGAGTACCTCTTATCAATGTTTTTACTTCCTCCCACCCCCAAGATTGTTGAGATTGTTTCACATTTTATTCTTTTTGTTGCTTTAAGTATTTTTTTTAATTGATTTTTCCCTCTGCCACTCAGCATTTCATTCTGCCGTTCAGGATGCTATGTTTGACTGACAGTGACGAGCGCCTCAAGAGTGTTACCGACTGGCATGTACATATTGCAAAGGATAAGCTGAGGAAATGTGCAAAAGACTATTCGAAAAAGAATGAATAATGAAATGGTGCTTGTTACCGTGCTGCTTAAAATAAACCTAAAGAATAATGAGTGTGGGCATTTAAACACAAATCAAGAATAATAAAATATTGTGGTTCAAGCTAGGCCACACGGGGTTTTGTCTTTGCTGCACACAAGATTATACGTAGAAATGTCTCGGTGCTTTCCCCTCAGCATTCTTGGAAGAAAATGTAATAATAACCCTAATTCCAAGTTATTTGTTCATGCAAAGCCGAAGAAATTGAGTATTTGGGACACTTGTTGTAAAGCCCTAAGGCTTTCTGATATGCTGAATTTACTATATATGTGTGTGTGTTGAAATGCAGGATCAGGGTCAGGAAATACATAAGTCCTTTCTTCGGTCAATGTACAGATTTATGAATAATGTTTTGTCCAGTGCCACTTTAATACAACAATTATTTACAGCATTTTAACAGGGTCACTAAGTAATTAACTTGGTAAAGAAAGGTAGTCTTCAAGTTAAGATCACGACTGGGCCAGAGTTTCCATTGCCAAGCAAGGCAGCTGTTAAGTGAACTGCACCTGATTTTACCACCTTTTTTTTTGCCCTGTTTATTTAGTGAATCACTGTAGTTGTTGAGTGAATCTGGCTTTCCCCATTGACTTTCTTATCAGAAGCCAGCTGGGAAAATTGTACATGGCAACCTCACGAACTCCAGGAACCGTAGTAAACGCATTCAAGCACCCACATTTTGATCACTTGATGTTGAGATGTTGATGGGGATTTTGAGGTGGTCATAAGTACGAGGACTTGTCATAAGTCACTTTTTTCTGCACCACTGTGACTTCAAACAGTTGCTAAACAAACTGTAGTAAGTTGAGGACTGCCCTGTATATTAAACATGTCAGTCATTATTTGTGTGTTGCTCTCTGGCTCTGCACAGGCGACAGCCAAAGAGCTCTAGAACCTGATCTCAAGTTGTCCTTGTAATTTTCCCAGATGACATCAAGGGAAGCTGATGGTTGAGCACTTATTTTGCATGGCTTTAAACATATGATTAATGACTGTTTATTTTTAGCTATTAATTCTGGAACATAAGTTACGTTGATAAGAAGGTAGCATAAAAACATATGCAGTGCCCTGTTGGACTGGACCCCTGGCCCACCTAGTCAGCAGTCTTTTCTCACAGTTGTCCAGCCAAAGGCACAACAAAGCCCACTACTTTCCCAGCAGATGGCCTTCAGAGGCAATCACACTGTCGGCCATGCTAACAGCCATTGATTCCCAGGACTTCTACAAATTGGTCCAAGCGTTTTCTGAAACCAGCCAAGGTGGTCGTGAGCCCCACATCTCAGGGCATCTTCCTTGTCCTCTATTACCTGTTCTGATATATTTATAAGGTGGTGCTCTATTCTCCACTTTCACATTTCCTATTTTCTAAACTAAGCAAAACTATTTTTGGTAATCATGTTTGCTCAGAAATGGCTTAACCTGGAACTCATCCTACCATAGGTAAATATTCTCAGCACACTGGCCGTGATTGTGCTTCAAGCATGCATATTATTTGAAAGAGTTTTTGTGCATAAAAGTGTGCATGCATCAGGATAATTCATGCAGTTGACAACTTTTGTATAGGCAGGAAACTGGAGCCTGCTCGCAATGATTCAAAGTATGGGAAGTTTCAAATATGATATCATTTACAGATAATGAAAAATGGGGGAAATTATAATGAGCTTGTTTATTCAATGAAAAACTGATAATCAGAATGATAATTTATTAAACAGCTTATTGAAGAACTGTTAGAAAGAAATAAGAGTATTGAAACAGAGATCCTTTCTATAATATGCTAATCTTAAATACATTAATTGAAAATTCTAAGTTGAAATATATATTCAACCCTGTGTTTTGTTTTGTTTTGTTGCTTTATAAATTAGATATTTTGTCCTGCATAAATTAACCAACCTGAAGTTTCTGGATTCTCGGAAAGTAAGCAGTAAGGAACGTGAAGAAGCCGTGCTGAGGGGGGCCTTTATGAAGGTGGTGAAGCCTGTGGATGATAAGGTAAGCAACTATATTGGCATTTTGGGGAACAGTGATGGATCTTTGGCAGTCATAGCTGGCTGGATAGCACTTCATTGAAACTTTTTGCACAGCTTTACTCCTCAGCTGAAGATAAAGCTAGAAGGCAAGTAAAAGTGTGAGCATTTTATTAAGCTTGCTAAAATCAGAATTCTCTTTTTCAATTACTTTGTTCTTTTGATTATATCCTGCAAAATCATTTAAGGAATCAGTGCCTGTCAGCAAGAATTTATGATGTCAGTGGAAAAAATCAATTTATTACATAAAATTATTAAATTTATTTTGTACAGAAATTTATGCTCACCATGTATGCTTTGACTTTATTATATTTTTGACCTTGTTTTGATCAACTTTGATCTACCAAGTAATTTTAATTTTACAGGTTAGTTCTAACTTTCCAACCTTTGGAAATGTCATTGGTATTACTATAAATAAAATTTACTGGGTGAAATCCAGAAACAAGCAAATGTTATTTTCTCATACTTTATGGATTTTTCAATGTTTTCCTGCCATGCTTTTTTGCGTTACCTCTAACCTGCTGTTGAAAGTTGGGAAAACTTTTAGTGGTAACATGAGGTCTTGCTGGAGGAAAGAATTGGCAAAAATTGCAGTGAGACCTAGTAAGATTTCTGGTCATTCAGCTTTGGATTTAATTGTGTGACTGTAAGCCAACAATGGGAGTCTGTATGTCAACTTCTGTACTCTGAGCAAATATGCCTATGGCTTGTACTACATCTGATGTGACAGTAGAAATAAAGAAATAGAGGCAGAATGGCTGCAAACAACAATGTTATGTGTACACCAAGTTGTTTGCAGAAGCTCCAATATGACTATTAGAAGGTGCTTCATTAGACATGCTGGAATAATACATTACAGGGAATATTTCCAATCAGTTGAAAGAGTAGTAGTTGTAGTAGTGAACTTTAAGGTAGCCATTGCTTAACAACTGCAATTGGCACCGGCAACTCTGTCATTAAGTGATGCAGTCCTTAAGAGACAAATCACAAGACCATGATGGACTGACAGTGTCACTTCTGCTGTGGTTATTAAGCAAATCACCTGTGGCCATTAAGGGTGACATAATGTGACCATGAGTTGTGACTTAACCACTAGCTCCTCTGTTAACTCCCCTTGTTAAAGCCAGCGGTGAAGCTCACAAATGGCAATCATGTGACGGTGAGACTCTGTGACCATCATAAATGCACCCTAGTTGCCAAGCATCTGAACTGCAAACATAAGTCTGCAGGGGCGCCGTGATGGCCACAACTCTCAGGACCAGTCATAAACTACTTTTTCAGCACTTTTGTAAGCATGAAGGGCAGTCATTCAGCAAGAACTCTTACACCCAGTAGTGTTACTTGATATACTTATTACTGGAGTTGTTTATGGCAAGAATCAAATTAATTCTCATTCCTTTTGTTACTATTAATATTTTAAAAGTGCTTATTTGCTGATTATAATGGCACATTGTTGACTAATGTCTTAAAATATTCTGACGCTCACCACATAATCTGTAGTAAGTGAAATTGTTTGTTTTTAGTGAAAGGCTTCCCCATTCCAAAATCTTGCAAAATGCAGCAGTTCAGCACATAAAGGAAGTTATTGTACAGTCCATCTATTTTTTGTAATGACAGCAAATTATAACTATTATATTGTTATAGTCCTGGACATGAAGTTGCAATGTATTAAAATCTCCATATACTGAAATTAAATTTGTATATTCTTAACATGCTTGACAGTTAAGTTCTTTCAATGGGAATCCAATCAAGGAAAAAGAAGTGAATTTAAGGATAGTTTATAGATTTTTCTTTCAATCCATTGTCAGAGGAAAGATTTGCAAAACTCACAGGTAATTTCAAGTCTTGTTGCTTTTTCTAATCCATTCAGGGTAGAAAGCAATATAATTTTTGAATTAGTTATCAACTAAATCTTTCTCTAAAATATGTTTTTATTTTCCCAATCCTTTTAAGCACTTGGTTCCAGTTTAGTATTTTGATAGGCCTTTCTAAAATTGCTTGCTGTGGAATTGCTAGGTCTTAGGTAGCCTAATATATTATATTTGGTAAGTATTTTAGGCGTCATGAGCAAATGCGTGTTTGTATTCAGTAGAATTATTATTATTATACTTTATTATATGTTGCCCAAATCTAAGAAACCGTGGAGTTGGCTTGAATCAGTTAAAATGAATTTGTTGCATAAAATCTATAGACACAAATCCTTCTCCATACCACATAGACTGTTCTTGATGTTATTGCTATGATTACTCCAATTACTCTAAGGATTACCATTATTTTATTCTTATATTACTAATCCTTCCTCAGGTGTTCAGAAAAGTTTACAAAATATTTTGAAACCATCAACAATGAAACCAATAATCCTTAAAAAGAATAATCCAAACTTTAAAACAAGATTTAGTCTTTTAAAAGAGGAGCAATCTGCCCAGGTATAAAAGACATTTTGACCCTAGAATAGTTGCTGTATCATAAATGCCTGAGTTAACAGAATAGTCTTCAATTGTCATCAAAAAAGAAGACAGAGGATTTGCTAGAGAGAATTCCATCAGAGTTTATTCCTGAATTCTGTACTGTGAGATAAAGCAACCATGAGAATACCCCCTCCACCCCTCTAGGTCTCTACAACTTGATATATGGGCATAATTTGGATAGTTTTGAAGACAGTGAGTTTTGAAATCCTAAAATGTCACCTATTGTAGGGTGGGCAGGTACTTTTCTACAATTTGCAGCTTCTGCAAATTTTTGGGTTATGAAGTTTATCACTGTAAAAGAATTCGTAGCAAAGTTGGCTCTGAGGAAGTCTTCATAGCCATCACTTGCTGCAATAAATCATGCCTCATAGACATGTTTGATGCCACATATATATTGCACATCGGTGTCTTCCTGGATCTTAAGTCACATAAGATGTCCATATTTGTTTTGCCGTTAGTAGGACTGCAGTACTATCAATATGATCTGTTTCTCCCTAATTGTGTCCTTACAGCTTAATCAACTTCATTGTGAAAGATTTCTTTATGGTAAAAAATTGGTTATTATCTTATGCTGGTCTATGATCCTAGTAGCAATGGATTGGTTGGTGTTTATGTATATAAATGCAGGCATTGAAAGGAATTTGTGAGATTTGGTACATAAATAATTATCAGAGGGAGAACAAAATATTCTTGCAAACATTAATTGGCTTGACATGGGATTGTGCTTTTTTTGAACTCTGTGCTACCTTTAATCTATTTTCATGAAATAACTAACTTTAAGTCTAACTTTATGGTGCTAAATTGGCATCTGAGAACTTGTGTAGAAGAAAAAACTGTGGACACAAGAGAAGGGTTACTCTACAAAAGCTGCTTTTATTTCATTCTTGACATCAAAGTCTTTAGAGAGCACATGAGCATCTGAAAGCAACATGAGAAATGAGATGCAATTCAGAATATTTTCATCCAACTCACTCGTGTTTACTGATATGCAAAAGTAACTAGCGAACCCCAATGTTTGTCAGAATCATAAATATTTAATTTTTTGCCTTTCTCAGATTTTTATTTTATTTTTCTTAGCAGAATGCTGCTTTGTTTTTCTTTGTTCATTTTATCTTTTGTTGCTTTGAGTCTGTTTATGATGGGACTGTCATAATGGGGAAGATACAAAGAAACAGCTTAACATAGCAATGCTGGGCTTTCTCTTGCTGTGTGAAATGAGTTGAACTTCATTACCCAGTGATGTTTATATTTAGAAATGTCAAAATATTGAACGTTGTCTGATGCTTGATTTTTTTTTTTTTAAAAAGAATCCTGGAAGCCTGGCAAGGCAATGAGGCATCATGCCAACAAGGGAGCTTCATTTAATGACCAAACTACAACCTAATTTTCTGGCATAAGGGTTGATCAAAGTAGAAGATGCCTGTCCAGTGTAAAGTATGTTGCTGTGCCTGACAGCTCTTCACATCAAAATGACAGCTCAAGAATACAACAGTCAAAGTTGCTTAATTATGTCTCAGCTTTGTAATTATTCATCTCTATTGCTGCAAAGAGCATAGTTGTCATTTTTTTGACATAATTATTTAGAGCTGTTGCCCTTGTTCTGTGAAAGCATGTACAAGATTTCAGAAGCTAGTTCCAGGTGGAGAGGAGGAGGAATAGAGAAAGAACATCCATTTTGGTGTGACTTGTAGGATGCCAAAGCTGTTCATTTTTTTTGAAAGGAACATTTCTCTTATCTTCCAATCCCTTTAGGAGGAGTATGACAATTCTCAAAAAAAAAAAAAAACCTCTATAGCATTTATGAGCTTATAAAATTGAACTATCACATATAATTTGTAATATCCTCCTATAGGAAAATAAAATATTTCTGTCGATGGGAAAGCAATACAACAAAGTCCCGAGCTTCAACTTTTATTTCTATTGTGCTGCATTGCAAGCTCAAATAGAGGATGGGAAGAAATCCACTCAGGTTATGCTGGTCCAAACATTTCAAGGAAAGATGAATTTGGAGACATTTTGAAAAGAATAGGATGAAAAAAGGAAAGAGGAAATTACATATTTTGGAGTTGAAGATAGGACAGGTGGAAGGTATAGAACATGAGTTTGCTTGAGGGCCACACTAGGCTTTGTGTAGTAGAGTGAAATAATATGGCATCAGGATCTAGATTTGAGGGCTCTGAAGAATTAACACGGGCGCTTGAAGTCACTGCAACTCCTAAAGCATCTATTTTGTCCCTTAATCTTCTCCGAACCATTCTAAAATCCCAAACCCAAACTGGCTGAATGTTTTGGTTCTACCTACTTTAGAATCTAAAAGAGATCCTGGCGAACCATGTATGATAGCCACTCTGTTTTAAGAACTGTATTTTACTTGAGGATAAGTAGGAAAGAACTATGGAGGGAAAAATAGATAGTTAAGAGTGATGAGCAAGTCCAATGATTTTGCCAGTTCAGTGCTGAATAGAGAAGTTAGAAGTAAGTTGAAAGCTGTGTTCAGCAAGATAGATAGTTACCTTGTCAGCAGATAAACAGATCAAGGGAAAAACGCTCGGGGCTCCAAGGAGATGGGTTTAGTATTGGACTTATTGCGTTTAAGACAACGAAGCATCTTAGTAGAAATACCACAGAAGCCCTTGGAGTTTTCATTTTTGGGAATAACTTCTGAAATGTTATTTGCTTTTCTTGCCAGAATGTTTGTGAGTTCAATTTTTTCGGGGAAGAGCTTTTTTCAGAGATTATCCAGAGGAAGGCAAGATATGCATGTTATTGTTGCTAATAAAGCTTTAGTAATCTTTTTTATAATTGTCCTCTCAACACAACAACAGAAGGGACAGGTTGTTGCAAAAGATGCCAACATGGCGTTTGGCAGAAAAAACTATGCTTGAGATGAGCACTTAGGTACAAATGTATTGTATTGATCGTGCCCGATGACCTTTGAATGAATCATTGATCACGGTCTCCTTCTGGAGTAGTTGAAGGGATTGGGAGTGGGGGCACTGAATTAAAATTCTCCCCCTATTTCTGTAGTTGGTTCCAGTCATGTTGACATGAAGGAGAGGTTGAACTATAGCTCCTCACCTGTGCAGTATCTGCCCCTCTCATTCATCACGCTTAACAGTCTAATAAGGGCTGATATTATCACATTATCATTCCATGTTTAAGTGATAGTAATGAGTGATTTCCAAGGAGTGTAACAAGAGAGGCTTTGATACTATATTTGAGGGCTTTCTGCTAGACACTACTGGACGCCAGATGTTGGACTAGATTCTCTGATCTATTAGGATAATATTAAGAGTATCAAAACAATATTAAGAGTGTCAGTATGTATATATATGTGTATGTATATGTATATACTGTATATAGTACTGTGCAAAAGTCTTAGGCCACCACCCACTTTGTTTTAGCAAAGTTTTAATGACCATCCACAATTATTTTTTGGTCTCTGTGTTAAGATTCAGAAAGAAAATACAGGAAATATGTATACAAATTTAAACAGATGCAGTTTTCAAAACAAAATGGCTTCTTCAGACAAAAGTCATTATTAAATAGTCAATACCAAATACTTGCCACTTTAGCCTATGGAAACTGTTTTTGATCGCCACATACGAATTTCCTAGATTATCTGGTTGTATTCTAATAAAGAAACTGAAAGATAATTATATATGGT